>QJPP01003164.1:0-257366 GCA_003996215.1 Jaltomata sinuosa | reverse complement strand
GTGACGATACACCTTTAATTAATGCAAAATACGTAAATCTGCCCGGGAAATGTTTAGCTACTGTTTTGGGAGTGTTGCAGCAGGTTTAAGAGCTAATATTAGCTTCATTATACCCTTGTGTTGTAGATTAACTTAATAAGGGAAAGTCCAAGTTGGGGTAAGCGCAATCTTCGGAAGGAACGAGGTATGTTAAGGCTTCTTTATTCCTTATCGGCATGAATCTAGAAATAGAACTCTAAATCTCCGAAAGAAGGAATTTGAGTATTTTGTTATAAGAGAGCTGATTGGTAACTCAACAAGTCTTAAGGAACTAATTTATACATTATGGTGATTCAAGTCGCCTTCTTATAAAAATCTGATTCTTTTTGCACGAAATGTAAGTTATCCTTTTGTCAAGTTTCTTCTTTCTATTGTGATCTCTAATCAAGCTTTAGAAAGTATACAATGAAAGTTAGAAAGTCAAATCCCCATTTATATGTGTTTGGTATGTTGATTCCAACACCTAGTAAGCCAAGGCTAAAGAAGTTATCCAAATAAACCTTCATAAATAACAAGAATAGCTTTGAAGGTCAATCTAGTAATACACTTATTATGTGTGGTTTGCGTGTTAGTGTGCACCGAGGTGCTACTGCCATATTGAGGCTATTATATACATAGTGTGCACCGAGGTGCTACTGCCATATTGAGGCCATTATACACATAGTGTGCACCGAGGTGCTACTGCCATATTGAGGCCCTTATATACATAGTGTGCGCCGAGGCGCTACTGCCATATTGAGGCTATTAAATATAGGGTGCACCGAGGCGCTGTTGTGGTTCAGTGTGGGTTATAAAGAGTGAGTTGCAGTGTGAGTTAATTCATGTGTTGTGTTCTAAAAAGAATAAAGGAGAAAGAGCTTAACGAGTCTTACCAATTATAGTTTACAAGTTTCATATTTTATCTTGTTCAGATTTACTTCTTGCGACTTGCTTTTATGCTTCTACCTTACATGCCAGTACATTATTGTCGTACTGATGCCCCATTGCCTGGGGGCGCTGCATTCATGCCTGCAGGTCCAGACAGAAACCCAGATAGACCTCTTCAGTAGGAGTTGCGGAGTTCAGCCATTTTGGTAAGCTCCATTCTTCCTTGAGCTGACGAGTCAGAGGTCTAGCTTATATTTTGACCAGGTTATGTATATGTACAGCTTATGGGTAGTCCAGGGCCCTGTCCTGGATATGAGATATTTTACTTACTCCTAGAGGCTTGTAGACGTGTATATGTACAACAGTGTTGGGTATGGCCTTGTCGGCCTTGTTATTAGTTATCTACTATGATAATAGCCTTGTCGGCCTTGAGTTGCTTAACTATTATTGAGCTTTCAGTGTTTCCAATTGTAATTCTTAGAGACCTTGTCGGTCTCAGACCCCCAGCAGGTTCAATAGAGATACACTCTATTTTGACACCCTCAACCTTTTGGGGCTCCGGGTGTCGGTCATGCCTCCCATGGTTTGGGGCGTGACAGTTACATACCAAATGTTTCCATGGAATCTTTGGATAGTCTCCAAGCATGTTGATGTAGATATGCCTTATCATGCTCTTGTTTCCAGTAGCAAAATCTTGTGCTTGACATAGATGTCCTCTTGCTTCAATCACTTTCCTCACCATCCAACTAGCTTGTTCGGGTATAGGAATAGTAGCCAAGCTCTGCCCTTTGATGTAATATGAGTGTATCCACCTCACCCACAATCTGTCTTGTTTATGTTCTAAGTCCCAATAAAATTTGGCAATTGCAGCTCTATTCCATGTTTTCAAGTTGGTGACATGTAATCCACCTGCTGCTACGATAATTCTAAGATATCACAATGTGTATCTTGTTGTATTGATTACAATGAGTTATATATATACACATGTGATTAGGAGGTAAATCTGTAGTCTAAGCTAATTGAAGCTCCTTAACTAACTTGTAACAGAAAGAACTAACAAATGGAAGTTACTAACTAACTTTGTGAAAACTTTTTTCCCTCCAATTTAATCTTCAACCTTTCTTGTAGCTTTCTCACACTTGTGCTTCTTGTAGCTTTATCACACTTGTGCTTCTTTATTGATCTTCATTTTCATTAGTAGCTTTCTCAACACTCCCTAAAGGTAGGAATGGAGAAGATGTTCTGAATTCCTAGCTTGGAACACAAGTAGTAATGCTGGACTTTTGTTAAACCCTTAGTCAAAATGTTTGTTGGTTGATCTGTGGTTGAAACATAGTTGGTTTCACTATTCCTTGAGTGATTTTTTATTATAAAGTGATAGTCTATTTCAATATGTTTTATTCTCTCATGATACATAGAATTTGCAGCAATCTGCATAGCTGCTTTACTGTCTGTGTAGATGTTAACAGGTTGTTTGACTTCAACTCCTAGTTATTTCATAAGGCCAAGTAACCATATCAGTTCAGTCATTGTTGTAGCATTACTCTATACTCAGCATTAGCTGAAGATCCTGAGACTGTGGTTTGTTTCTTAGATTTTCAAGAGATTGTAGAATCTCCCAGCTTCACTAGGTAACCTGACACTGATTTTCTTGTATATGGACAAGCTTCCCAATCAAGATCACAATAAGCTGAGATAGTAGTGTTGATTTTGCTGGATAACAATATACCTTGACCAGGTTGATTTTTAATATACCTCAGAATCCTTAAGGCTGCATCCATATATGACTTATCTAGCTGCTGACAGAATTGACTCAGAGTTTGAACTCCAAAGGCTATATCTGATCTTGTCATAGTGAGATATAGAAGTTTCCCTATCAACCTTTGATAAGAAGTCTGATCAATTAGTGGATCCTTGTCTGTATTTGAGCTAACATCCTTAGTGTGATCATCATATTGTTTTGTAGTGAGCTTGATGTTTGTGTCTGTTGGATTTTTTGCTGGTTTAGCAGCTCCAAGTCTAGTTTCAACAATAAGTTCTAGGGAGTACTTCCTCTGATGCATTAAGATTCCAAGCTTTAATCTGGTAAACGCAATCCCTAATAAATACTTTAGTTCACCTAAATCCTTCATCTTGAAGGCTTTCTTCAAACTGTCCTTGGTTTCTTCAATCAGTTCCAGGCTATCTCTTGTGATGAGAATATCATCAACATAGACTAAGACAACAGTTATTTTAGTTCCCACCTTCTTTATGAATAAAGAGTGATCCTGATCACTTTGTTTAAACTTAGCTTTCAGCAATGCCTCACACAGCTTTGTGTTCTACTGTCTTGGTGCTTGTTTCAATCCATACAAGGATTTGATGAGTCTGCATACTTTGTTCTCCCCTTGACTCTCAAAATCTTGAGGCAGCTCCATGTAAATTTCATCATAGAGTTCACCTTAGAAAAAAGCATTAAACATATCAATTTGGTGGATGTGCCACTTCTGTTGAGTTGCAAGAGTAAGAATAGTTCTCACAGTTTTCATTTTTACAATTGGTGAGAAGACCTCATGGTAATTTGTGCCTTTCTGTTGGCTGTATCCTTTTGCTACAAGCCTAGCTTTCAATCTTTCTACTTCTCCTGTGGACTTGTATTTGACCTTGTAAATTCACTTGCAGCCTATTGGTCTCTTTCCATTTGGAAGTGACACAAGTTCCCAAGTGTTGCTCTGTTCTAAAGAAGATACATCAGCTTGCATTGCCTCTTTCCATCTAGGATCTATATCAGCCTCTGAGTAATTCTTTGGCTCAGTGACACTGGACATGTTGGTTAAATATGCTTGATAAGAGCTGGAAAGATTTCTATACCCCAAGTATTTGTTCATGGCATATGGATTTTCTTGAACATTCAAGGACACAAAATCCTTTACCCACAGAGAAGGTCTAGTTGCCCTTCCTAATTTACTTATATCAGCAACTGGATCAGGTACTATGAGAGGAGGCTTAGGTGCCACCACTGGCAATGGCTCTTGTTAAGGAAATTCAACCTGATAATTCTCTTGAGGTTCCATCAGTTCCACTTCAAGAACAGGTTGATCATCATGTCTAGAAGCTGGTGTAGGAATAGCTCCACAAAACTGGTCATCATACATAGTTGACTTAGTGGTCTGAAAAATAGGGGTATTATCTGATTTTTGCCTCTTAAAAGGAAACACCTCCTATTTGAACACCACGTCTTTGTTGACAAAGAAATCTTTATTAGTCATGTCATATAGAATATACCCCTTCTACATTTCAGCATAACCCATAAGTACAACATGTTTGGCTCTTGGTTTCAGTTTATCAGCCTCTTGAACAAGCTTAGTATAACATAAACATCCTATAACTCTTAGATGATAATGGAAGGTTTTTTCTTATGTAGTTTCTCAAAAGGTGTTTTATTATGAATTACACTGCATGATAGTCTTTTTATTATGTAAATAGTTTCTTGGACGTATAAACCCCAGAATTTCATAGGAATACAAGCTTGAAACCTGATGGCTCTTGTGGCATCTAGGATGTGTCTATGCTTTCTTTCAGCCATCCTATTTTGTTGGGAGGTGTATACACAAGTTCTTTGATGTACTATGCCTACAGTTTCAAATATAGTAGACCACACAGTGTTCACAAACTAAGTTCCATTATCAGTTCTGATAGTTTTAATCATTTTATTGAACTGAGTCTACACAAAAGTAATGAATTGATTTATAGTGACACATACATATGATTTTAGCTTAAGTAAAAACACCCAAGTCATTCTAGAATAATCATCTATAATGATTAGAAAGAATTTATTTCCATCAAAAGTAGATTCTTTATAAAGACCCTATATGTAATACCCCGAAAATAGACCCAGCCTTTAAACTCAGAACTTGTAGAAATTTTTGAACTTTCAGGAATCATGGGTCAAGTTCAGGAGCCGTGGGTCATTCCACGAGTCATGGAAGTGACTTGTGATTCCAGTCCTGCAGACCATCCTCAGGTCTGAGAACTACGAGTCAGTTTCACGACTCGTGAAAATTTCCACGGGTCATGGAATCAACACATAAGACTCAGACAGAGAGCACAAGTCTGTTCCACGAGTCGTAGAAGCTTATACGAGTCATTCTGTTGACTCGTGAAACTAGACTTGAGACCGACCAAGCTCTCTAGAATCACGACTGGGTTTTACGACTCATTAGAGTTTCCACGAGCTGTACTATTAAGACGTAGAATATCTTCAGTAGCCTATAATCTTGGCTCAGGAACCAAGACCCCATTACATGAGCCGTGATTAGTTCTACGGTCCATGGAAGGGACTCGTGGAACCTGAAGCTGGGTTTTTAAGACAGCTTTTCCTAATTAAGTCCCAAGGTATTTTAGTCATTACCCACCCTTTTAACTCCTAAATGATGTCGTTTTGACTATTTCAAGAAGGGTTTTCCCCCTCATTAGCCTAAGCTTCTTCTCATTACTTCACTCTTCTCCCAAAAAGGGAAATTCTTCTCCAAGCTTCAAGTCTCAAGCTCCAAGTTCAAGCCTCCTAAGTCTTTCCAATTCAAGTGGGTTATCTTCAATCAAGGTATGTGGGTAATCAACAATGGGTTCCTTTCACCCTTGTGCCTAAAACCCCTAATTCAAATTGTGATTTCATGGTCTTCAAACTAGGGTTCTTATTCAATTCTCATGGGTTTTGGTAAATGTGGTCTTCTCATGATTAGATTATGAAACTACTATTAAAATAGCATGATTTCACATGGATTTTTACATGTTAACTCTTATTTCATGAATTAAAGTTTAACCATGGAAATTTCTACAGGCATGAAGTTGATTTAAGCAAATTGGGTTTTGATAGCCTGTTTCTTATAGATTTTCAAGCATGTGCATTGCCTAGTTCCTATTATTCTATGAAAGTATATGTTTTATGAAAATTGAACTAGAGCCATGCAAATTTTACAAGTCATGAAGTATGCAAGTCGTTTCATGTTATGAAGTATTATGCAAGACAAGACACCCGATGTTCCACCAATGCTCATGAGTCATTTTCTAAACTAAAACTCATGAGTAGTATGACGATCTGGGGTATGAACAAGTATAAATAAGTTATGAACAAGATTGGCATCAGATATGTCACATGTATATGAACACATGTTATATGTTTTTGGAGTATATTTAGCACCGAGTTGGACCGGGTGAGAGTACCCAGGGTCCCAGAACTATGTGCCCCCGTAGGTTCTAAGTCCCCTCTGTTGGGAATCAGATTTCTTTGTGATCATGCCACAGTCATTCCTCTATACCCTGGCAAGGTATATTGGGTCCTTTTGATGGGGCGTATACATCGGACTTCATGTAGTTCAACATGGTTTATGTCGGTTAAAAGAAACTCCCACATGTTTATTTTAAAGGTATAAAGTTATATGATTCTATACTATGAAACTTAAGCTTATTTTATGTTTCATGTTTTATACTTTGACATCTATTCATGTTCCTTCTTTACGTAATAAGTTCATTCTTAAGCATGTTTTAAATGGTTTTTATCATGTTCATGCATCGCTCACATACTTGGTACATCCTATAGTACTGACGCATATCTTGCGCTGCATCCTTTGATGATGAAGATTTAGGCGTCCCTTCCCAGACACGTGGCTAGAGCTTCCAGGCCACTTTCTGTCAGTTGTTGGTGAGTCCTCTTAGGTCGAGGACTAGTTATATTTTAGAGGTTTGATTTATTACTTTCATACTTCGAGTAAGCTAGGGTCTTGTCCTAGCAACTCCTTATGTAATGTAGAGGCTTTCAGACATAGACAGTGTTCGAGTCTCTTTCTGGATTTTATATTTCTATTTGACTTGATTACCTATTTATGTGATTCCAGATTTATCTCTTATACTTCCGCTTATCTTTGTTATGCTTGAGTATGCTATGACCAAGGGGTTAGCTTGGGGCATTTGCGGTCCCAAGTCCCGTGTTACATCTAAGGGGTAGCCTTGGGGCATGACAAACTTGGTATCAGAGACTCAGGTTCAAGAGTCCTAGGATATCTGAAAGTCGCATCGAGTAGAGTCTTTTTCATGTGTGTGAAGCGCACCACACATATGAGAGGGAAACTATGATATGTCTTAGATAACTTCACTTCTTTCATGATCATGTTGTATGATAGAGCTTAACTCTTATGTTCTTCTAATCCTCGTCTTGTACATTTCAGATTATGCCTTGTCGACGTGCTATGACTCCCCAAGCCGCTTGGAATGTTGTTCCTCCCATTTCGGTCCCTGATGTTACGAATGAGGAATTCAGAAATGCTATCCATTTGCTAGCCCAGACCTTGGCCACTCAGGCCAATCAACAGGCTCCTGTCCTAGTCCACCTTCAAGGTGGGGTAGTGGCCCGAGTTCGTGACTTCATCAAGATGAACCCACCCAAATTTTAGGGTTCGAAAGTATGTGAGGTCCCGCTCAACTTTATTGATAAAGTGAAGAAGATCTTTGAGGTTATGCAAGTGGTTGGGGTTGATTGTGTTGAGCTTGCATCCTATCAACTCAAGGATGTAGCTCATATTTAGTTCATGCAATGGAAGGAGACTAGGTTGAGGGACGTGGTCCCCATGACTTGGGAGTGTTTTGAAAGGGTCTTCCTCAGTAGGTTCTTTCCCCGAGAGTTGAGGCAAACGAAGGTGGAGGAATTCGTGAACATGAGACAGGGTTGATGTCGGTTCAAGAGTATAGTAGGAAGTTCACTCAGTTGTCTAGATAAGCTCCCTCCATGGTAGCAGACCCGCATGATCAAATGAGCAAGTTTATATATGGGGTTTCTAATATGGTGAAGAAAGTGTGTAAGTCTGCTTTGTTGTTGAGTGATAAGAATATTTCCCGACACATGAATCATGCCCATCAGATTGAGGGTGACAAGTTGAGGGAGATGGTGAGGGAGAGCAAGAGAGCTAGATTTGAGGGATCGGGTTTTGGTCATCACAGGTCCGTAGGTGGACATCTCTCCTCTTTCCAGAAGAAGTCATCAGGATCGGTTCATTCTTCTGCTAGTGATCCTGCCCAGGCTCAGAGGCCTCGTCATGATCAGGGTGGTAGGGGATCTGGTTCCTATCCCCAGTCTCAGGTTAGTGGTGCAAATGGTCCTTCTTTCCCAGTTTGTACTAAGTATGGGAAGAATCACCCCGGTGAGTGCTTGGTCAGTAAAGAGGGTTGATTTGGTTGTGGTCATATTGGACATCATATCAGAGATTACCCTTCAGCTAGGAAGGGGCAGGGAGGTAGGACTCAGTCTGCCCCAGCATCTTCAGGAGGCTGACCAGCCCAGCAGGGCACAACTTCTAGTTCTGGTGGTCAGCGCTAGAACTGCCTTTATGCTATGTCCTATCGTCGGGATCAGGAGGGTTCCCTAGATGTTGTTATTGGTATGTTGAAAGTCTTCTCTTTCTATGCGTATGCTTTGTTGGACCCCAGTTCCTCCCTACCTTTTGCGACATCTTATGTAGCATGCAAGTTTAAAGTTTGTTCTGAATTGCTTTTAGAACCCTTTTGTGTTTCTACTCCTGTTGGTGAGTCAGTCTTAGCCAAAAGGATCTACCAAAATTGCCCTATCTCAGTCCTTCATAGAGTCACTTCAGCGGATCTAGTAGAGTTGGAATGGCTGATTTTGATGTCATTCTTGGTATGGATTGGTTGTATGCATGTTATGCTTCTGTTGATTGTCATACTCGGGTTGTCATTTTCAAATTTCCTAATGAACCCGTTTTAGAATAGCAAGGTATTCCCCCTTCCTTGAAAGGTCATTTCATATCTTATCTTAAGGCTAGGACGATAATTTCAAAGGGGTATGTTTATCACATAGTGTGGGTTATGGACACAGAGTCCAAAACCCCATCCCTTCAGTTTGTTCCTGTTGTGAATAAGTTTCCAGAAGTGTTTCCCGAGGATTTGCCCGGAGTCCCTTCCCAGAGGGAGATAGACTTTGGGATAGATCTTCTCTCATATATGAACCCTATCTCTATTCCTCCCTATAAAATGGCTCCCTTGGAGCTCAAAGGGTTGAAAGATCAGTTGAAGGATCTTCTTGATAAAGGTTTCATCAGGCCTAGCATTTCTCCATAGGGTGCCCCAGTTTTGTTTGTTCGAAAGAAAGATAGTTCTTTTAGAATGTGTATTGACTACCGTCAGTTAAACAAGGTTATAATCAAGAATAAATATCCCATTCCTAGGATTGATGACTTGTTCGATTAGCTTCAGGGTGCTAGTTTCTTCTCCAAAAATGACCTTAGATCCGGTTATCATCAGCTTCATGTTAGAGAGTGTGATATTCCGAAGACAGCCTTCACGACTCGGTATAGTCATTATGAATTTGTTGTGATGTATTTTGGTCTAACGAATGCTCCTGCAACCTTTATGGATTTGATAAACCGTGTGTTCAAACAGTACCTGGATATGTTTGTGATTGTTTTCATTGATGATATCCTCATCTACTCTCGGAGTGAGGAGGAGCATGTGGATCACTTGAGGGTTGTGTTGCAAACTCTTAAGGATAGACACTTGTTTGCTAAGTTTAGCAAGTGTGAGTTCTGGATGCAGTCTGTTGCCTTTCTGGGTCCTATTGTGACTAAAGATGGTATTCGGGTTGATTCTCAAAAGATAGAGGCAGTAAAGAACTGGCCTAGACCTACTTCCCCATCTGATATTAGGAGCTTTTTGGGTTTGGCTAGTTACTACAGGAGGTTTGTAGAAGGATTTTCTTCCGTTGCTGCCCCTTTGACCCGATTGACTCAGAAGAAGGTAAAATTTCAGTGGTCCGACTTGTGTGAGAAGAACTTTAGGAATTGAAGACTAGATTGACCACAGCTCTAGTATTAGATCTACCTGAGGGCCTAGATGATTTTGTTGTGTATTATGATGCTTTGAGGATTGGTTTGGGTTACGTTTTGATGCAGCGTGGTAAGGTGATTGCTTATGCTTTGAGACAGCTTAAGACTCATGAGAAGAACTATCCTACTTATGATCTTAAGTTGGCTGCCGTGGTCTTTGCTTTGAAGATTTGGAGACATTATTTGTATGGGGTGCATGTGGATGTATTCACCGATCATAAGAGTCTTCAGTATGTGTTCACTCAAAAGGAATTGAATTTGCGACAAAGGAGATGGCTTGAGCTCTTTAAGGATTATGCTATGAGTGTGCTTTACCATCTGGGTAAGGCCAATGTCGTGGTGGATGCCTTGAGTAGATTGTCCATGGGAAGTGTGTCTTCCGTTGAAGATAGGAAGAAAGAATTGGTTAAGGAGGTTCATAGGCTAGCTCGGTTGGGAGTTCGCCTTATGGACTCGACAGAAGGTGGTGTGATTGTACAAAATGGTGTTGAATCATATTTGGTAGCTGAGGTGAAGGCAAATCAAGACAAGGATCCCATTTTAGTTCAGCTTAAGGGTGCAGTTCATCAGCAGCAGGTGGAGGTTTTCTCCCAAGGGGGGAATGGTGTGCTTCGTTATCAGGGTCGCTTATGTAGGCCAGATATAGATGGGTTGAGATAACAGATTCTAACTGAGGCTCACAGTTCTAGATATTTCATTCATTCGGGTGATACTAAGATGTACCATGATCTATGAGAAGTCTTTTGGTGGAATGGTATGAAGAGGAACATAGCCGGGTTTGTGGCTAAGTGTCCTAACTGTCAACAAGTAAAGGTAGAGCATCAAAGGCCGGGTGGCATGATTCAAGATATTGACCTTCCCACTTGGAAATAGGAAGCAATCAATATGGATTTTATTACTGCTTTGCCTCGTACTCGAAGGCAACATGATTCCATTTGGGTGATTGTCGACCGGATGACCAAGTCATCTCACTTTTTGGTTGTTAAGACTACTGATTTAGTAGACGATTATGCCAGGCTCTACATCCGGGAGATAGTTTGATTGCATGGTGTTCCCTTGTCTATCATTTCTGATAGAGGTCCTCAATTTACATCTCAATTTTGGAGATCATTTCAGAAAGGTCTTGGTACCCAGGTGAAGCTTAGAACAGCTTTTCACCCTCAGATAGACGGCCAGGCAGAGCATACTATTCAGACTTTGGAGGATATGTTGAGAGCTTGCGTGATTGATTTCAATGGTAATTGGGATGATCACTTACCTCTTATCGAGTTTGCCTACAACAACAACTTTCACTCTAGCATCCAGATGGCTTCATATGAGGCACTTTATGGCCGGAGATGTAGATCTCCTATTGGTTGGTTTGAGGTAGGTGAGGAAGCCTTGATTGGTCCAGATACGATTCATGAGACTATGGAGAAGGTTCAGCTTATTAGGGAGAGGTTGAAGACCACTCAAAGTCGACAGAAATCTTATGCGGATGTGGGGAGAAGGGAGTTGGAATTTGAAGTTGATGATTGGGTTTTCCTAAAGGTGTCACCCATGAAGGGTGTGATGAGGTTTGGCAAGAAAGGGAAGCTTAGTCCCCATTTTGTAGGTCCTTATCGGATTTTGATGAGAGTTGGTAGCGTTGCTTATGAGTTGGAGTTGCCAAGAGAGTTAGAAGCGATTCATGCAGTGTTCCATGTCTCCTTGTTGAAGAAGTGTGTGGGTGATACGAGCTTGATTGTCCCTTTGGAGGATGTGGGTGTGAAGGATAGCCTCACCTATGAGGAGGTTCCCGTAGAGATCCTTGACCGTCAGATTCGGAGGTTGAGAAATAAAGAAGTTGCTTCGGTAAAGGTTCTTTGGAGAAATCAGCTTGTTGAAGGAGCTACTTGGGAAGCGAAAGAGGACATGAAGGCCAAATATCCTCATCTTTTTCCTTCCAGTTCAGTTCCAGCTTGAGGTACTAGTTTCCTCTTTAGTATGTCCCTCCGATTCTATTCCACCAGTTCCTCTCATGATTCTAGCATGCATCCATGTTTTACGAAGTTAGTTTATCATGTTTTCAAGTTAAAAGGTTCAGTTTCTATGTTTACTCTTTGGTTTCCATGTTCTATTGTTGGTTGGGTTGTTTTCTCTTCAGTTTTCCCTTGTTTAGTCTTCATTCGAGGACGAATGATCCCAAGAGAGAGATATTGTAACACCCCGGAAATAGACCCTGCTTTTAAACTCAGAACTTGCAGAAATTTTTGAACTTCCAGGAATCACGGGTCAAGTCCACGAGCCGTGGGTGGTTCCACGAGTCATGGAAGTGACTCATGATTCCAGTCCTGCAGACCATCCTCAGGTCTGAGAATCACGAATCAGTTTCATGACTCGTGAAAGTTTCCACGGGTCATGGAATCAACATGTAAGACTCAGACAGAGAGTGGTCAAGTTACCCAAGAACCATGAGTCTGTTCCACGACTCGTAAAAGTTTCTATGGGTCATTCTGTTGACTCGTAGAACTGGACCTGAGACCATCCAAGATCCCCAGAACCGCGACTAGGTTCTACGACTCATGGGGGTTTCCACGAACCATCCTGTTAAGACGTAGAACATCTTCAGCAGCCTAGAATTTTGGCTCAGGAACCACGACCCCTTACGGATTTTCAAGCATGTGCATGCCTAGTTCCTATGATTCTATGAAAGTATATATTTTAAGAAAATTGAATTAGAGCCATGCAAATTTTACAAGTCATGAAGTATGCAAATCTTTCCATGTTATGAAGTATTATGCAAGACAAGACACCCGATGTTCCATCAATGCTCATGAGTCATTTTCTAAACTAAAACTCATGAGTAGCATGACGATCCGGGGTATGAACAAGTATGAACAAGTTATGAACAAGATTGGCATCAGATATGTCACATGTATGCAAGCACATGTTATATGTTTTGGGAGTAGTATTTATCACCGAGTTGAACTGGGTGAGAGTACCCAGGGTCCCAGAACTACGTGCCCCCGTAGGTTCTAAGTCCCCTTTGTTGGGCATCAGATTTCTTTGTAATCATACCACAGTCATGCCTCTATACCCTGGCAAGGTATATTGGGTCCTTTCGATGGGGCGTATACATCGAACTCCATGTAGCTCAGCATGGTTTATGTCGGTTAAAAGAAACTCTCACATGTTTATTTTTAAGCTATTAAGTTATATGATTCTATACTATGAAACTTAAGCTTATTTTATGTTTCATGTTTTATACTTTGACATCTATTCATGTTCCTTCTTTACGTAATAAGTTCATTCTTAAGCATGTTTTAAACGGTTTTTATCATGTTCATGCATCGCTCACATACTTGGTACATCCTATAGTACTGACGCATATCTTGTGCTGCATCCTTGATGATGCAGATTCAGGCGTCCCTTCTCAGACACGTGGTAGAGCTTCCAGGCCATTTTCTGTCAGTTGTTGGTGAGTACTCTTAGGTCAAGGACTAGATATATTTTAGAGGGTTGATTTCTTACTTTCATACTTTGAGTTAGCTAGGGTCTTGTCCTAGAAACTCCTGATGTCATGTAAAGGCTTTCAGACATAGACAGTGTTCGAGTCTCTTTCCAGATTTTGTATTTCTATTTGACGTGATTACCTATTTATGTGATTCCAGATTTATCTCTTATGCTTCCTCTTATCTTTGTTATGCTTGAGTATTCTATGACCAAGGGATTAGCTTGGGGAATTTATGGTCCCAAGTCCCATGTTACATCTAGGGGGTAGCCTCGGGGTGTGACAAACTTGGTATCAGAGCCTCAAGTTCAAGAGTCCTAGGATGTCTGAAATCCGCATCGAGTAGAGTCTTTTTCATGTGTGTGAAATGCGCCACACATATGAGAGGGAAGCTATGAGATGTCTTAGAAAACCTCACTTCTTTCATGATCATGTCGTGCGATAGAGCTTAACTCTTATGTTCCTCTAATCCTCATCTTATACATTTCAAATTATGCCTCTTCGACGTGCTATGCCTCCCCGAGCTGCTCGGAATGTTGTTCCTCCCATTCTGGTCCCGATATCATGAATGAGGAATTTAGAAATGCCATCCCTTTGCTAGCCCAGACCTTGTCCACTCAGGCCAATCAGCAGGCTCCTATCCCAGTCCATCCTCAAGGTAAGGTCTAGAGAAATTTGGGAGCAGATTGGGTAAAATGTCTAAGTTTGAGCTAGATGTTCTATTAGCTAAACCAGAGTCTGTAGGACTTTTCGGAAGTGAATTCGAGTGAGTAGAACTCTTGATATCAATGTTGACATGAAAGGGTTGGTTTAGAACATCAAGATTTGAAGTGTGTTGTGAAATAGGCCATTTTGGGGGATTTTCCAAGGTTCTATTCTATGTCAACCACTATAGCGATTGACACTTCTCTACGGCAATGACCTCTATAGCGAAGAAATTCCCTCTATAGCAAAAATCAAAGGCAATTAACCTGCTATAGCGGGCGACTTCCGCTAAGGCAGTGCCACTATAGTGGTATTTAGGCCTCTATAGTAGAAGGACGTGACTAGAAAACCCATAAACAAGTTTTATAATTTTATTCTCTCCCCTTCAAACCCAAAAATAGATGAGGGTTACTCTAAAACCCTCCTAGGCTTCTCCTAGGTATGGGAGCCATAGAGAGGGGAGATTTTGGCTAAAAGAATGTGAAACCATGGATTTCGGGTCTGTCATCCATCAGGAAATGCCTTTACGGAGCCAGAATATTCATGATGCAGTTGCTTGGCATCTAGGTAGGCTAGGTTTTTCATTGAGTAGACTTTGACCTGTTTTTATTTTATACTATTATGTAGATTGATGGGAGGATTCATGTTTTAGGCCTTCTGGCATGGAGTCTGGAGGATTATTATATTTGTCTGGCTATTTGATTGAATAAAGAATGATAGGGATGGGGCGACGTGTTCATTCGGGTATAGTTTATACTTGTTAAATTGTGTCTGATGCTAGACTCCGGGGAACCAGATGGTTGGGTAGGTTCGGGGAACCGAAAATGTTTGTGAATGAGGAAATTGCTAAGTTGTAGCGGGTTCCTGGGAATATTTAAATAAGGTAAATGGGATAAATAGGCAGGGTCCAGAGTCCATACTTTCAGGGGATGAAATCCCTAGAATATGCTTACTTTTCCGGAAAGGGGTCCGGATTAGATGAAAATGACTATATATGTCTAAATGATAAGCTAGGGATTAGTCTTTGGGCGGGTATAATTATACTTGTTATTTGTATTTGTTGATGGTCCCATGAGTGGACCGGGTTAATTGTTGAAACTGTGATTGTGGCATATCGGTCCATGAGAGGTCGAGTAGTTGAACTATAGTGTAGGGTTGGTCGTAATGTAGGCCGGGATGGCATGTTGAACACTTAGGTGATGGTTATGGTTTTTCTAATATGCAATATATGTTCATATATTATCGCTTAGTATTGTATGATATGCATGCCTAAGGGATAGAATTGTGAATGTCTAATTATCCGGGTGTCAATTATGTGAAATGAACATGTTGTGTTGCTTGTTGGTTTACAAGTGTATTTTATTCATCAAATATTGACTTTTTGAATTGTGTATGATATTCGGTTGGCTCGGGTACCATGCCTGGTATGGGATACTAATGGTTGACTCGGGTACTACGCCTGTTACAGGTTCTATATCGGTTGGCTCGGGTACTATGCTTGGTATAGGTTTAATTTACATTATTGATTGTGTTTGTCAAAGGTTCCATAAATGGACTGGGTTGATTGCTGAATTGGTGATATTTCAAGTTGGTCCTTGAGAGGCCGGGTTGTTACACTTAAATATGGGGTAGGTCCTGGGGTGGACCGGGCATTGCATGTTAACACTAGGTGTTAGTCTAGGGATCCGTAGTTGGTTCGGATAAAGAAAAAGGGTAAATGTCTTGATTATTGTTCATTATTAAATGATTGTTGAACCTGTTTCACGAGGTGAGTAAGACTAAGAGTCTGGGGCTGTATAGCTGGCTATTATTATATATTGAGTATGATCCTTGGGAGGTTCGGGCAACTTGCAAGCTGTGAAACCATATTAGGGGGTCTGGTTACTTGCATAGATGGGCATGACTGATATGGTTGTTAAGTCTGGTTGTTGACTAGGGGTCTTGTTGATATTCATATAGACTTGGTTGTTCATAGGGTCTGCTAATATTATGTCAATATCATACATTTGCAATTCCGATTTGATAAGAGTGACAGGCCGGTAAGCGGTGATGTCTGGGCTAGTAAGGCACAAGACTAGAGGTGGTGAGACGTATGGCTTGACGGGTCCAAGATAGGTGAGCTTGGAGGGACTGAGATCCTAGGGAGTCAGGTTTGACTGGTTAGTGAAACTAGGCTACTATTCTATGAGTGCTTGAACCGATGGGATGTCAAGGGTAAGGAACCTTGGCGGTTGAGTACGCAGAACTTACGGGTAGTCCATGGTTTGGCTAATGGCTAAGTGTCAAGGTGATTGACTTAGGATATTAATTTGAGTCAGGGTGGTAATTCAAGGTTTGGTAGATTGTCTAAGGTGCGTATAGTGGTTGGTAAGATGGGTGACTTGGGAAGTCCTAGAGCTAAGTGTGACTTGGAAGTCCTAGAGCTAAGTGTGACTTGGGAAGTCCTAGAGCTAAGTGTGACTTGGGAAGTCCTAGTGTTAAGTGTGTCTTGGGGAAGTTTCAGTATTAGGTGTGACCAATTGTCTATGACTAGGATAGGGTGGTGAAAGGTCGTCGACTGGTGGAGTTGGCAGCGAAAGTGGGATAAGAAGGCTTGGATGGAACGAGTAAGTCCATAGGTGTAAATGTCATGATGTATAAACTCGTGGTCGGGTTGATGTTGGGTTTTCATAAAGGTGGAGGATTTTGTAACCTTATCGCATATGTTTTCTTGATTTCTAATATGATGGTATGAAGTGGATTCGGGTCGACCGATGATGCCTACCAGTACTTGTTGTTTGTACTGATACTACTCTTGCTATACCTTTTTGGTATAGTCTGGTTACAGGGCCAGTGATATTTCTTAGGTAAAGGACAATGATGATCTTCAATAGCTCCTACTCTTCGTCTCCATGATAGGAGTTGTGTCTCTGTAAATCTCACATTTGTACTTCTCCTATAGTAGCTCTTGTACCTGTTTTAGACTAGTTCCTAGGGAGGGTCGTATTCAATTGTTGTAAAGGATTTTCCTGAAATAAGAGTTGTAAATATTTTATTGACTTAAAAAAAAGGTTACTTTATGGTTTTACGTGTTTTCCGCATTACCTGTTGAATCGGGTGGTAAGAGTTCTCCTATCTAGATGCTTAGAGTAGGTGTTCGCATGGTCCGGTAGTTGGGTCGTGACATGTAATGAGAAAGAAGAAACAGAAAGAAGAGAAAGGAAGAGATTGTATTGAGAGTAATTCTAAGATATCACAATGTGTATCTTGTATCTTGTATCTTGTATATTGTATATTGTATTGATTACAATGAGTCCTATATAAACACATGTGATTAGGAGGTAAATCTGTAGTCTAAGCTAACTGAAGCTCCTTAACTAACTTGTAACAGTAATAACTAACAAATGGAAGTTACTAACTAACTTTGTGAAAACTGTTTTTCCCTCCAATTTAATCTTCAACCTTTCTTGTAGCTTTCTCACACTTGTTATTCTTTACTGATCTTCATCTTCATTAGTATCTTTCTTAACAGGAACTCAATATATTATCGATAATTATATAGGAGACAGAAAATAGGAGCTCTATTCACAATATGATCAGCATAAAAAGACTGGAGACATTTGGGACAGATAACTGACCTTGATAAACCAGGATGAGACTATTAGCTCATTAGCACAACGTACACCTATCAAAAGACCTTTCACTATGTTGTCATCCATTGCATCAAATTCATCGCAACGGAGAGTAAGATTGGCACAGTCCAAAGATGACAAGTCCCCCAGCTTAATTTTTGTATGATCAAAAATCCCAGAAATTGTTAAATGTTGAACATATGGAGCAACAATTTCTAAGACACGATCATCTTCGCCATCATAATGATAATGATCAATCAATTGCAGTCGCCTACATTTTGGAGAAGTCAGGTGCAAACGATTAAAACCACAAAAGCCATATAGCTTCAAAGATTCCAATTGAGGACAATTTGACATTATTTGTTTAATGTGTTCATCCCCGAGAAATAAACCTTCCAGCGATAAACTCCTCAGAGATATCCAATTTATTACACAATCTTCTAATATTCTGCAATTCTTGCATACGAGCTTTAGAATCGATGAACTATTGCAGAGAACTTTTGGCAAGCTATAGGGTGGTTTGTCATTCCCTGAAGTATAACATATATTCAGGCGTAGATCCTCCACTTTCTTATTCACAGCAAATTCAAGCAATTTGTCAATTTCGGGATAATAAGACACGCCATCATCAACGTTGAACATGAAGTTTAGCCTGAACTTTTTAATGCTAGGGCAATTAAACTGCGGTAGTACATTATCCGTTAAGGAAATGAATTTCTGCACTGTCAAGCTGTCTGAACGAATATACTCCTCGTTGCCATAAATAAAATTGTCAATAGAAGTCCAGAGGTATTTCCAACGCTTAGAGAGAATAGTTGTGCTGAAGGCATCTGTTACGGACAATAAAGAAAGAATGTGGATAATAAGAGCATCAGGTAGCTTACTAATCCAATCAATGTCGCCAGTTTCTTCACATTCTATCTCAATCTTTGCTTGTTTCTGAGGTGAATTTTCAATAAGAAGACTTCCAGAGTTCCCAATATCACCACAACTTCCAGAGGATTGGTTTTGCTCTCCCATGGTTGTCAGCTATTTTTCCTTTGTTGAGAAACAACACATGGCTAAGAAGGGGAAAAATTATCAGGCATCAATATTGAGAATAATTATTGTTTATAATGGATTTTTCATACCCTTAGTCAATCTATAGAAAAACTAATGTTAATCACCTAAGCAAGGAAACTCTCCGGACCTTTTGGCAAAAAAAGCATCAAGATGATAAGTTTACTTGTAATTAGAATTGCTACAGACAATTTATGTTTTTTTTATTATTATTTTTATTTATTCTTTCTTTAGTTTCCTACTAACCAAGTTATATCACATGACACTTTGTTTTAATTAATGTAATAGTATATGATCTTTTCTTAATATTTTTTAAAGAATAAGAGGTCGGAAAAGAAAAAATGGGGAAGGAGATTACAAAATGAGGAATTGAACTCTCACCAATAAGGTGAAAATTCAGTAGGCAAAGCTACTAAGACTCCCCCATGTAAATTGTAATAGTATATGATTGCATTGAATGGTAAACTTTTTCTTTGTGAAAATAAATCATATTTAAAAATTAATTAAAATTACGATTCAAAGAAACAAGGTAAATAATGTCTAAAAAAAGAGATCAAAAAAATATTTTTTTAAAAGGTAAATAATGTCTTGTACACTCCTATTTTTATTTTTTTTCAAAAATAAATCTTGAAATTTATTTAATATTTGTTGAAACATCATACAAAACAAATTTATTTCTCAAATATGATTTATTTTTGCACTTAATTACCACAAATTTAAAAGGGTGTATCTTAAGCCGAGGAGGTGTGGAATGAAAGTTCAAGCGGATCCCACTTATGACAATTGAATTGGAATAAAATAAAAATAGTTTAAGCAATCATTGATCTTCCAATTGAAGTTTTGTTTACCTAATGGACAAACAAGTCGAATTTAACATATGAACATGAATTAATGGCTTATCTTTGAAGTTTTTCTCGTAATTTTCTTAGATATATGCATATTATAATAAACCTGATAACAAAGCTAAAAGCTTAACAAAAATCAATTATCTAGAGTATACAGAGGATTAGCCCACCAAAAAAACAAATTGATTTACTCTTGAAAAGGAATTGCTTCAAAAGGAAAAAAAGAAAAGAAGAAAAGCTAATAGAATTAATTACACAGAGAATTAGCCTAAAGGAAAAAATAGAAGAAGATCCAGCAAAATTACGATCATAAAATTCGACAAAAGGAAAAGAATAATACCCACATTGAATAAACAAACAGAAAAACAGGCAAAATAAAACTTACATTATTACTGAACATAACCTAAGCGGCGAGAGAGAGGAGCCGAAGAGATGAACAAAGCGGGAAGAGTAGATAGGTTTTATAAGAATGTGGCAAAGTCGAAAATAAGAGAATAGCACGTGTAAATATTACAACACTCTTAAGTAGGTCAAATTCAATAAAAAATACCAATATTCCCCTTACCCCCTCAATCAATCTTAACTCAAACATGTCAACAACTAATATTGACGTGTAAATATTACAACACTCTTAAGTAGGTCAAATTCAACAAAAAATACCAATATTCCCCTTACCCCATCAATCAATCTTAACTCAAACATGTCAACGACTAATACTGACTTTTTTTGCCTAGGACAACTAATAAAAATTAATGTGGCCCATTCTCAAAGAGACTGCGCTTAGGGCTCTGTTAAGTCAAATTATTAACGATGGATAGACACATAACAACTCTCACACGAGGAAAAAAAGAAGGCTTTCATTAAGATAATTTGCACATACAATAGAACAAGAAAACCAATCAACGCTAGCTATAGCTACTTTAAGATACTTCCCAAGATTATTATTTTTTTGGGAAGATACAAGAGTAAAACAATCAACCTATTGATATTGAAAGACCAAACAAATTCTTTCACGTGTCATTTTGTGGATCTAATGAAATTCGTTGATATAGGAAGAAACCCTATTAAATGGAGTTTTTTTTTCTTTCGATCATATTTTTATTGTTAATACGATATATAAGGACCACTACTACAAAGAGTACCCATTTGATTATGAAATATTGATTGCTTGTTGAAGCATGTGAATTGTATGAAAGTAAAATATTTTAAAATTTTGGGGGTCAAAGAATTTTAGTAAACATATTTGGTCTGTTATGACTTATCCGTACATCTTTAGGGTGCATTTTATGTTTTTCCCCAGTTAATATGTCATTTGCATATTCTATTCTAAAAGTAAGCTAAATTTCATAAATGGCCCCTAAAGAATATTTATTTACACCAAAATCACACAATTTTATTATCACATTAAAATAATAAGACACTGACCATTGTATTCAAGAAAACCACAATGGTCGAAAACCTTAAACTTTTGATGAGCAGAAACCCTTCTTTTGCTAAAATGGCTGCCACATAATTTTAGAAACTTTTTTTATCATTATTTAATCACCTTTCAAAAAATAAATATTTATTCAAATTAATTAATACAAACTGCATATTTATGTTTTTAACCACTTCATTTGAATAGAATCTTAAATTTATGATTTGTACCTCATCTAAAAATAATACCATCAACGCACTAATGGATAAAAAATAAAACTAGTGAAATAGATTTTTACTAAGTCAATAGTCATCATCGTAAAAAAGCAATTTTAAGAAGAAAAAAAAAAGAACGACAAAAAAAACCGGTTTGACAGTTATAGTTACTAAGAAGTATAAAAAGAAATTTGAAAGGTTATCTTCTAAATGTAATTACACTCAGATCCCAATCATGTATCTTTATAAGCACATGAGAAATTTGTTGAGGATCATGACCCAAGCATTTCAGCAAGACTTGTTGATGAGAAGAAACACAAAACTCCTTTGAGCACAGTGAAAATGAAAGAGAAGAAATATCCGGACAAATGCTCTTCGATGTGTACGAAGTGTTTTGTTTGGCACTCAAATGGACCAAGTTCATATGGGCCAACTACGGAGCAACATATTGGGCCAATTCAAAAGAAAACACTGTCCAATTGTCTTGTCCAAAAATAACCATTTGGATGAGTACAAATCAGATTTTAATATAGTTATAAATATTTGTAGTAGCTTCCAAGTATATAGTACATCATCTGTTATGATATTTAATTTTCTAGTATAGTACAAAATTTGTCACAGAGTTTATTTTTTCCTTTAATACTCTAAGGTTTACAGACTTGTATAAATATATGTATTCTTGAAGGATGAAATACACACAAAATTTATCCTCTTTCATCTTTACTATGCTCGAAGGAGTTTTGTGCTTCTTTTTGTCAGCAAGTCTTGCTGAAATGCTTGGATTCTGATTCTTAACAAGTTTTAAATCACTAAGAAAAGTACTATGGGGAATAATTGATCCTAAGAAAACAACTGCACTATTAGAAGTTCTTGAAAAAGCTAACGAATACTTCATAAGTTTCGAGATATTAGTAGAACAAATATTGCATCCCTTTGTGCTTTGGCGCTATAACCAGTTTTCCAGATTTATTGTATGATCAAGCAAAATCTTCAAGAATTGAGAGAGCTCTGTTGTATCAGCTCATGAATACGACTAAAAAACGGTGAAATAATCTTACAATCTTCAAATTCTGTAAGGAAACTTTGAATATGTTTCTTGCAAGGAGAGATAGTTGTCTTTCGATAAATCAATGTCTTCATCCCAAAAATATTGGTTGCAGCATAGATACAGAAGAAGCACAAATCAAGATAGGTGGAACGCTTAACAACTATAGTGCTGAAATTGAGTTACACATACACACAAAAAAAAATTGTAACTACGTATAAGTAACATTGTAAATTAACACGTAAATAAAAATATTTTTCAAAAATAAAAAGGGACGGACGGATTTTTCGTTAGGAGAATTAGTAATATTCTTATGAGACATTTCACAAAATGCATAACATAATGAGATAAATACATTTTTTTGCCATATCGACTTTTATGTTCGATAGGTACATAAGAAATGTGGTTGGAGTGTCAGATAGAAATTGACCTTAGTGAAGGTGCCAAAATAAAAAATTGAACCAAGTTTGAGGGGTTGTGCACATATTTGGCCTTTAAAAATAATTTAATTTAAAATTCTCATTTTACTCTTAATTAGGGGTTATCATTCCAACTTTTTAGTTACTTTATGATGTATAATTAAAATTAGACTTTTTAAAATCATTTTAGTCATCTCAGTTTTTCTTCGATTTCAGTACAGTTTGATTAATTTTTGATTTCTTAAATGTCATCTAACGAGTTATCGCAACTGATACAATTTGATACAATTAAATATCCAAAAATTATAATAACATAGAATAGATATATTTTTTCCTTTATAATATCCAACAATGTCAATTAACATTAGCAATATACTCATTGTGTTTACCTTAATGCATCACTCCTATTACAAAGAGGCATACGAAAATTTATATTAAATTTAAATTGAAATGTATAATTGATTTCCTTGAACAATTTTGTATACTTAACATCCCTTATAATATGGATAGTCTATTTTGATCGTTCAAGATTAGTATTCTATCAAGGAAGTATTTTATAATATATAGTTTACTATAGAGGCTTCAAAAATATATTTTTTTTATAAAAAAAATTAAAAATCTATAATTGAATATAAAGCGCAAATATTGTGAAAATCTCACATCAAGTCTAGTACCCTACAAATAACGATGATGGACTGAGTATGCATTTTATTACTATGCTAAAACTTAATGTTTAGATAATCACAAATAACAAATTAGTGTTGGGTACTTGAGTATATTGTAACAATGACAATAGCTTTTCAATACGGTGTTGTACTCCTTTTTAACGAAATTTACCCCAAAACCCAAGTGTCAAGGTTCAAGATAATTTTTTTAATAATTACTGTTATAAATTTAACATAACAAAAATTATAATGTATATATATATATATATATATTCGGTCCAGTTTGAATTATTATTTTTTGATATTTTTTATAAAATGAAAGGTCCACCCTAATTATTTGAGTATGGTTATAGATTTATATTGAAACATTTAATTTTATTTTTTGGAACTTAAAAATTAATTTGGTACGATTCGATTTTGTCAGGTTGATCACTTTTTTGAAAATCATTGACACTCCTACCCTCAATGACAAGCGTTTATATCCACATGAATGTCATGATATCTTTTCCCCCACATGGTATGTTTTAAAAGCCGTACTTTCATATTTTTTTTAGATTTTCTGGTCAATCAAATAGGTTAATGTAAATAGAAAATGGCGAATGGCTATACAATTTTTTTCTGAAATAATTATTTGGTAATACATTGTAGTCAATTTTTTATTCTAAATTGAAGTTGAGATTTCAAGAATTTTTTTACTCACAAAATTTAATATTTTTTCAAGTGAAATACTTGTTCAAGCACAACTTTCATTTTAAATAACATTTCTAATTTAACTTTAAATACTAATATTAAATATCACCAAATTCATGTCTAAACACCAATTCATTTCACTGCAAAACTAAAATGAAGGACTGAAATATTTAAAGGAGGAAAAAGGACTCACCATGGTAATGAAAAAAGAGTAGGAAGGGAGACATCTTCCAATCAACCTTATGCTTGTGTAATTTCACGGGGGCATAATTTTTTTTTTCTTTTTATGCAAATTTTATAGAGAGGTGGTTAGACCGGCTATTTGTATAAAGTGAAATGTTGGTCAGTCAACAAATCCTGCATTCAGAAGTTGAAAGTAGCAGAAATGAGGATGCTGACGTGGATGTGTGGGCATACTAGGAGAGATAAATTAGAAATGAAGATATCCAAGACAAGGTAGGAGTGGCCTCGATGGAAGATAAGATTTGAGAAATGAGACTATGATGATTTGGGCATGTGATGAAGAGATGCCCAAGATGCCCCAGAGCAGAGGTGTGAGATATTGGCTACTGATGATTACAAAAAAAGGTAGAAGTACGCCGAAGAAGTATTGAGCAGAGGTGATTAGACATGAAATGACCTTAGATAAGAGGTTATGGAGGACACAAATTAGGGTAGATGGTTCGTTAGGTTGTGGTGAGTTGTATCGTACTTATACCTTTATATTAGTAGTGGTAGTATTATTTTGAGAGTTTCTCGTTATTTAATTTTTGTGACTATTTGATGTTTCTTGCACTGAGACTATCATAGAATTTTGTTATAGTGATTGTTCCATATTAGTATTCTTTGTCATGCTTTCTTCAGCATTTTGTCTTGCCTTCTTCTCTCTCGTTGTCTTCTTTTTAAAACTGCTTGGCAATATTCTTACTTGAGTCGACGGTCTATCGAAAATAGCTCTCTACCTCACAAGGTAGTGATAAGGTCTGCATACACACTACCCTCTCTAGACTCGACTTGTGATATTATATTGGGTATGTTGTTATTATTGTTGTTTTATGATTGCCAAATCAGCTTGCAAGAGTTTTTTTGGGTAAATGACAGATATTATTACCAAATACGCCATGTAAGTACAAGAAGAAGAAAAAAAGCTCCGGACAACCCCAGATTCGCTTATCAAACAGCCAAACAAATCCCTCTAGAACAAATTAATTATGGATAGTAATTGTTGTCTTCCATAGCACATGCAAGTACATAGTTGTCAAATAATATAGTGACTGCAAGCAACCAGATGTCGAACCCGCATGAACTTATAATTAAATGTCTACCAAACTATACTAATTCTAATTATCTACTTAAGCTATAAAATCTCAAGGTTTGGTTGGTTGTTGATTAGACTACTTGTTATACTAAAGCAGAAAAGTAATTGAGAACCAATATCGTGGAGGTTGTTCATAGAGAAGTTGAGACTTAGAGTTGTGGAACTTGCGTGATTCCGTGGTATCTATTATACAATTGATAAGATTATTTAAGATATCTACCAAATTATTGACTCACATGGTTAATATTATGGTCATGAACTCTTGCTTCTCTAACCACCTACCTAGATTAGCCTTCTAACTACATTGTTGAGTATGGATAGTTAATATAACACCTCAAAATTTGATCCAGCTTTCAAACTCAGAAACTTACAGAAGTTTGAACTTCCAGGGATCACGGGTCAAGTCTATGAGCCGTGGATGATTCCACGAGTCATGGAAGAGACTCGTGATTCCAGTCCTGCAGACTACCCTCAGGTTTGAAAACCACGGGTCAGTTTTACGGTTCGTGGATATTTCCACGGGTCGTGGAACCAACCCATAGAAATCAGATAGAGAGTGGTCAATTTCTCGGTAAATTACGACTGATTTCTATGACTCGTGGAAGTTTCCACGAGCCGGCCATCCTATTGAGTCATGGAATTTGATCCGCAGCTTGAAAGTTTGGCTCAGGAACCACGAGTCCAATCCATGAACTATGGTTACTTCTGCGATCCGTGGAAAGGACCCGTGGAACCTAAAGCCGAGTTTTTAAAATAGCTTTTTCTTAATTGAATCCCAAGGGTATTTCTATAACTACCCACCCTTTAACTCCTAAGTGGGGTTGTTTTGACCAATTTTAGTAGGGTTTTATTCCCTAATAGCCTAAACTCTTCTCATTCTAAGCAATCTTATTCCAAAAAAAAGATAGAACTCCTTCAAGCTCCAAGTCTCAAGCTCCAAGTTCAAGCCTCTATTTCTTTTAATCTTAGATCAAGTAAGCTTCAATAAGGTCTGTGGTTATTCAATGAGAGATTTCCTTTAACCCTTATGCCCAAAATCCCATGTTTTACTTTGATTTATGAAATTGTGAATTAGAGTTCTTACCCAAATTGGGAGAAAAGTTATGGGCTTTGTTTTAAAGTATCAATTCATGATTTCCCATTCATTACTCATGTTTTAATTAAGATTCCTTGCATAATTTCAAAATTCCATATGTTGATAAGGAATTTTAGCATGATTCCATTGAATTACATGTTTTCAAGCAAAATTGGCATGTTTAGATAACATGGCCTCTATTATCATGAAAATGCATGCCTAATTCTTCAAGTTATGAATTTAGAAAGAAAAGTATGTTTTGAATTACGGCTATGCTAAGATTTAAGGATTTTGAAGTATGAATTGCATGACATTAGATATGTCCCTATGTTTTTATGAAAGATTTGGCATCTAGATATGTCTACCTAAGCTATGTGAACTGCATGGTATTAGATATATCCTTTTTCTTTTCAAACAAATTTGGCATTAGATATGTCACAAGTATATGTGAGCTATATATATATATGTTTTGGGAGTAGTATTTAGCACCGAGTTGGACAGGATGAGATTACCCTTAGTCTAAGAACTACGTGCCACTGTAGCTTCCCTATGTGGTTTATGACAGGATCCTGATATGATAAGGTTCTAACTTTGGACGGTTAGCACAACTTTTTTCAGTGTGGGTGTCATAAACTAGACTCCATGTAGCTCATTGATGTGCCGAGATTCTACGGCATATTTGACGCCTTTAACTAAGAATACTCGCGAGTTTTCAAGCAACTTTTGTGATTTTTGATGTTTTATTGTTATATTTGCAGGGAATGGAGCTAGAGATGGAAACGGAAAAAAAAATGTTCAAAAATCGCAACTGGTTAAGCCTGACGGCTGGCATGACTGACCGTCACACCTGTGACTGGCCGTCAGCCAGGCCGTCAGAACGAGACAGCAAGTTCATCGAGCACTGCCTAGGAGTGACGGCCCATCTGACGGCCCGTCACTGGCCTGACGAACCGTCACCCAGGCCACCAAGATAAAACAGAAAACACTGTAAGTCGTCACCTGCTGGACGACTTACCTAAAGATTTGCCTGGGAGCTCACTGTTTAGCTATGACGGCTCAAGTGACGGCCAGTCACATGCATGACGGTCCGTCAGGCGACCCGTCAAGGCGAAGCGGGATTCCAAAAATTCTATTTTTGGACTTTATTTCCTGGACTACTATAAATACCCTGTGTTAGGGTTATTTTATTATTCATTACCCAATATTTCTAGAGACTATTTTGAGCGACTTTTTGAGAGGAAAAATACGACATACACGTTTCTTTCTTCTTCTTCGATTACTCTTGGGATTTTTGGCTTCTTATTCTTGGATAATTGAAGTAAAATTCATACTATTTGTAAGAATCCTTCTCTTATTATGAATATGATTTTCTTCTATTTCTTTAATAGCATGAGTAGCTAATTTCCCACAACTAGGGTTGTGGGAGCCATGACAAAAGTAACAATATAGATTCCGGGTAGCCTAGGGTTCAATTTATATGTTGACACGTTGTTAATCATTCGTTATTTACGTTTTCTAATGGTTGCAAACATTAGAACATCCCTAGGTTTGATTTGCTTGAATAAAGAGATTAAAACCGAGAAATTTGATTAACTACGAGGATTCGAGACTACCAATTCTCGTCTTATGATTAATGTTGTAACTAGATTAATCTACTTGATGTTTAGGATTGAAATAAGAAATTTCACCTTTTCAAGTTCGAGAGAATTGAAAAGGAAATTCGTCTATTTGGTTGAGAAACGTTTAGATGATACCATTAATTCAATCACATCGTGATATACATATAGAAAGAACTCAGTTAAGCTTTGAGTCGAAATTGTTACGACGCCATGGTGAACACTTCCCTAGTTCATTCTCATATTGATTAATACTCGTTGAAACTCGTAAATTATTATTTGCATTGTTCAAAATATTGATCACACAAAACCCCCCCATTTACCGGAAACTATTGATTACTAGTCAACTAAGTCACTAACGACTTAATTTGTACCTTATTCCCTGTGGGATCGACCCCAACCTTAGTTGGGTTCTATATTTGACAACGACCGCTTATGCTTCTTAACTGAGGTGTAATTTGGGTGTATCACTCATCATGGCTTATGTTGGTTAATAAAAACTTCCCTATGAAGATTTAAAGACTTATGGTTTTCTATTTCATGCTTTAAGCTTTAAACTATGAGATTTACTTGTGATACCTCTTCTATGCATGAACTCGGCTTCAAATACATTTTGTATATTTTTACCATATTTATGCATGTCTCACATATTTAGTACATCCTATAATACTGACTTATATTCTCGCATTGCATCCTTTGATGATGCGGATATAGGCTCTTTCTCTCAGACTCGTGGCTAGACATTGCTGGAGATCCAGTTTCTATTAGTGAGTCCTCATTGTCCGAGTGCTAGTGTTAGACCTATCTCTTTCATGTTCCTTCTTTGGATTTTTGAGTTAGTTCGGGTATTGTCCCATCAACTCTTTATGATAGTTTAGAGGCTTTCAGACATAGATTGTATTTGAGTCTCCCTTTCGGATTATGTTTCATCTTGACTTTATCTTTTATAGATTGAGTTACCTAGCTTTCTATTTATGCTTCCGCTATGTTTTTCTATGAATAACTGAGTATGATATGACCAAGGTTTAACATGGTGCACTTATTATTTTGGGTCCCGTGTTATGCCTAGGGGTATCCTCGGGGCATGACAAACTTGGTATCAGAGCCTCAGGTTCAAGATTCATAGGGTGTCTGAAAGCCGCATCGAGTAAAGTATCTTTCATGTGTATGAAGCGCACCACACTTATGAGCGAGAAGTTATGAGCTGTCATAGAAAAAACTTCACTTCTTTCATGATCAATTTAATGCAATAGAGTTTAACTCTATAAACCCTCTAATCCATTCTTTATGCATTTCAGATTATGCCTCCTTACCGTGCCATACCTCGCCGAGCCGCTCAAAATGTTGAACTTCTGATTCCAGACCCCGAGGTCACAAATGCGGAGTTCAAAAATGCCATTCATATGATAGTTCAGACTATGACTGCTCAGACCAATCAGCAGGCTCCTATCCCCGTCCACTCTCAAGGTGGGATAGTGGCCTGAGTTAGAGATTTTATTCACATGAACCCACCTGAGTTTTGGGGTTCGAAAGTGGAGGAGGATCCACAAAATTTCTTGGATGAGGTAAAGAAGATCTTTGGTGCGATGCAAGTGGGTGGGGTTGATGGTATTGAGCTAGCTTCCTATCAACTCAAGGACGTGGATCATATTTGGTTCACTCAGTGGAAAGATGCTAGGTCTAGAGATGTGATCCCTATGACTTGGGAATGCTTTTAAAAGGCTTTTCTTGACCGATTCTTCTCGAGGGAGTTGAGGAAAGCTAAGGTCGAAGAGTTCATGAATTTGAGGCAAGGTTCTATGACGGTTCAGGAGTACGAACTGAAGTTCACCCAGCTTTCTAGGTATGCCCCTTCTATGGTGGTTGGCCCATAGGATGAGATGAGTAAGTATATGTACGGGGTGTCAAATTTGGTAAAGAAGGATTATAGGTCTGCGATGCTTTTAGGTAATATGGATATTTCTCGACTTATGACTCATGCCCATCAGATTAAGGGAGACAAGTTGAGAGAGATGGAAAGGGAGAACAAGATGGCTAGATCAAAGAGTTCAAGTTTTGGCCACCATAGGTTCGGAAGCGAGCATCAATCTTTGTTTCAGAAGAAATCATCAAGGCCTGTTCATTCTTCTGCTAGTGTTCCTACCCAGGCCCCAGGCCTCGTCATGATCAGACTGATAGAGGATCTAGTTTCTATTCGTAGAAGAGTGTTACAAAGGGGACTCCATACCCTTCTTGAAATAAGTTTGGTAAAAGTCATTCAAGTGGGTGTTTAGCTTGTTCAGGTGGATGCTTTGGGTGTGGTCAGGTTGGACACAAGATTAAGGATTTCCCTTTGATTAGGAAGGGACAGGGAGGTAGCAGGACTCAGTCTGGCTCAACAGCCCCAGGAGGTCGACCGACCAGCAGGGTGTTGCTTCTAGTTCTGGTGGTCAGCGCCAGAACCACCTTTATGCCATGTCCTCTTGCCAGGACCAGAAGAGTTCATCGGACATTATTACTGGTATGTTAAAAGTCTTCTCTCTCGATGTGTATGCTTTATTGGACCCCGGTGCCTCCTTATCTTTTGTGACCCTTTATGTTGCTTGCAAGTTTGAGATTAGTCCTGATCATCTCTTAGAACCCTTTTGTGTTTCTACTCTTGTTGGTGAGTCAGTCATAGCCAAAAGAATCTATTGAAATTGCCCTATCTCAGTCCTTTATAGAGTCACTTCAGTGGTCTAGTAGAGTTGAAGATGCCTGATTTTGTTGTTATTCTTGGTATGGATTGGTTGTATGCATGTTATTCCTCGTTTGATTGTCGTACTCGAGTCATCAGTTTCAAGTTCCTAAATGATCCTGTCTTAGAGTGGCAAGGTAGTCCCCCATCCTTGAAGGGTCATTTCATATCTTATCTTAAGGCTAGGAAGATGATTTTTAAAGGTTATGTCTATCACATAGTTTGAGTTATGGACACAGAGTCCGAAGCCCAATCTCTTCAGTCTGTCCCTGTTCTGAATGAGTTTCCAAAAGTGTTTCCCGAAGATTTGCCCGGAGTCCCTCCCGAGCGAGAGATTGACTTTGGGATAGATCTTCTTCCAAATACAAATCCTATCTCTATTCCTCTTTAGTGAATGGCTCCAATAGAACTTAAGGAATTGAAAGATCAGTTGAAAGACCTCCTTGATAAGGGTTTTATTCGACCCAACATCTCTCCATGGGGTGCTCCGGTCTTATTCGTGCAAAATAAAGATGGTTTCCTCAAAATGTGTATCGACTACCGTTAGTTGAACAAGGTCAAAATCAAGAATAAGTATCCCATTCCTAGAATTGATGGATTGTTCGATCAGCTTTAGGGTGTCAGTTTCTTCTCCAAGATTGACCTTAGATCCGGTTATTATCAGCTTAGTGTTAGAGAGTGTGACATTCCGAAGACAGCCTTCAGAACTCGGTATGGTCATTATGAATTTTTGGTTATGTCTTTTGGTCTAACGAATGCTCCTGCAACCTTTATGGATTTGATGAACCGTGTGTTCAAACAGTACCTGGATATGTTTGTGATTGTTTTCATTGATGATATCCTTATCTACTCTCGGAGTGAGGAGGAGCATGTGGATCACTTGAGGATTGTGTTGCAAACTATTAAGGATAGACAGTTGTTTTCTAAGTTTAGCAAGTGTGAGTTCTGGATGCAGTCTGTTGCCTTTCTGGGTCATATTGTGAATAAAGATGGTATTTGGGTTGATTCTCAAAAGATTGAGGCAGTAAAGAACTGGCCTAGACCCACTTCCCCGTCTGATATTAGGAGCTTTTTGGGTTTGGCTGGTTACTACAGGAGATTTGTGGAGGAGTTTTCTTTCATTGTTGTCCCATTGACTCGGTTGACTCAGAAGAAGGTTAAATTTTAGTGGTCTGATCTATGTGAGAAGAACTTTCAGGAATTGAAGACTAGGTTGACCACAGATCCAGTGTTGGCTCTATCTGAGAGCCTAGATAACTTTGTGATGTATTGTGATGCTTCTAGGATTGGTTTGGGTTGTGTTTTGATGCAACATGGCAAGGTGATTGCTTATGCTTCTATACAACTTAAGATTCATGAGAAGAACTACCCTACTCATGATCTTGAGTTAGCGGCCGTGGTTTTTTGCTTTGAAGATTTGGAGACACTACTTGTATGGGGTTCACATAGATGTATTCACCGATCATAAGAGTCTTCAGCATGTGTTCACTCAAAAGGAATTGAATCTTCATCAAAGTATATGGCTTGAGCTTCTTAAGGATTATGATATGAGTGTGCTTTACCATCCGGGTAAGGCCAATGTTGTGGCGGATGCACTTAGTAGGTTGTCTATGGATAGTGTGTCTTCGATTGAGGATGGAAAGAAAGAATTGGCCAAGGATGTTCATCAACTTGCTCGATAAGAAATTTGTCTTATGGATTTGACAGAAGGTGGTGTTATTGTTCAGAATGGTTCCGAATCTTCATTGGTAGCTAAAGTGAATTAAAAGCAAGACAATGATCATATTTTGCACCAGCTGAAGGGTGCAGTCCATCAGCAAAGGGTAGAGGTTTTCTCCCAAGGTGGAGATGGTGTACTTTGATATCAGGGTCGGTTGTGTGTTCCTGACATTAGTGGGTTGAGACAACATATTTTGACAGAGGCTTATAGCTCCAGGTATTCTATTAACCCCGGTGCCACCAAGATGTACTGTGATCTACAAGAAGTCTATTGGTGGAATGGCATGAAGAGGGACATAGCAGGTTTTGTGGCTAAGTGTCCCAACTGTCAACAAGTGAAAGTAGAGCATCAGCGACCGGGTGGTATAACTCAGGATATTGATCTTCCTACTTAGAAATGGGAAGCGGTCAATATGGATTTCATTTCTGGTTTGCCTCGTACTCAAAGGCAACGTGATTTTATTTGGGTGATTGTCAATCGGATGACTAAGTCATCCCACTTCTTGGCTGTTAAGACTACAGATTTAGCGATGATTATGCCAGACTCTACATTCGGGAGATAGTCAGATTGCATGGTGTTCCATTATCTATCATTTTAGATAGAGGTACTCAGTTTATGTCCCAGTTTTGGAAGTCATTTCAGAGAAGTCTTGGTACTCAGGTTAAGCTTATCACAGCTATTTACCCACAGACGGATGGCCAGGAACAGCGTACTATTCAGACTTTGGAGGATATGTTGAGAGCTTGTGTGATTGATTTCTAAGGTAATTGGGATGATCACTTACCTCATATCAATTTTGCCTAAAATACTAGTTTTCATTCTAGCATCCAGATGGCTCCTTATGGGGCACATTATGGGCGGATGTGTACATCTCATATTGGTTGGTTTGAGGTAGGTGAGGCAGCTTTTTGTATTGACTCTTCCAGTTATTTTTGCGTATATGTTTTCCTTATACTGTTAGAGCTTCCTTGTAGCGACCTCAAGTCATTTATGGCTTGCTAGGACCGGTGGTTTGGTGCCCTGACCGTTCGGTTGGTCTTTATGACCAATTCTCTGTCTTAGTAGCTGAGTATTGAAATGGTGCGATAGCGATTTGCGATCGTATGACCTCAACTAGCCTTGTGAAAAGGTCAATCCTGATTTGCGGTTTCATAGCATTCCCGAGAATGGGGTGTTCTCACTTGAGAATTTTATTAACATCGCGCATATTTAAAAATATTTGATTTAAATTAGAATTCGGTAAAGAGTTTTATTTTTAAAAAATGTTTTAAATATTTACAAAAAAAATACTTTTATTATGATATATTTGTGTATATATTTATTTTATAAGAGTTTCATAAATTATTAATATTTTAGCAGAGATAGTAAACTTAGTTATGTTAAAAATTATTATTATAATATAGTAGATTTTATTTGAAACAATTTTCTATTCATTATAATATATTCAAAAAGTTATATTTATTTTACCACGAGCTTATGCAATACCCGAATATATACATAATGGGATGAAAATAATTTAAGTGTGGCCACCTCCACAACACGTGGAGGTGAAAGAAGTGAGAAGCATGTATTTTACTAAACTAGGTGGCAGTTTTACATGCTTATATATATGTTATGATAAATTGATTCATTTTCCTTTTAAATTAAAATGAGTTTTTTTCTTTCATATCTTTATTCCTACATAGACTACTGTAAGCATTCTCCATTTTCATATAGTGTGTAAGAGATATTTAGCTTCTACCTAAATAAGTATTTAGTAGTATATTGAAAAGCTTTGAGGAAAAATATTTTTTTCACGTCTTATTTGATCTGTGAAAGGAAAATTGAATACTTACGTCAAGGTATTCAAGCCCTAATCCGAGTTTGATTTAGTTTTGGATCTTCTCGAAGTGGTTTGAGCTTGGACATCATCAATCTAACAGCTTGTCATCGGACGACAGGTAGGTTACAGTCTAAATCCTCTAGACTTCGCATATATAGGATAAAATTGTATTAATGGGCATCCTTGGGTTGGGTTTATTAGGTTGGTACCACAGACTTGAACCGCTTTATTCAAGTCCTCCTACTATTATTCCTCCGATGCTTGTAGTATTTGCCGATACGTTTATTTACCTTTGTGGTCCTGTGAGGCCTTTTTGACTCTGGAACATAGAAGGTGGGTTATTGGGAATGTCTGCGAGTCCCGGACATAGAAATATTCTAGGCTGGTTATGCTTGCTGAGTAGCTTTGGAGCCTGTGCAGGGCCGATAGGTTAATTGTGAGCTGTTGGAAGTCTATTTGTGTTGATCATTCATTTCCATGCATATAAAGAAGATTTATCCATGTTTTACTATGATTTTGGTTTCGGGACTACTGGAATTATTTTCTAAACCTTGCATGACCCCGAGGGCCCATTTTCGATAGGAAATAAACTGAAAATGGTTTGATTTAACTTATGAATCGTCTCAGGGTAAAAAAAAGGATAAATTATGATTTCTATCACCAATTTTACTATTAACGCTAGACTCGGTAGGGCTGGGGTACTAGTTAAGTTTCTTACTAAACCGGGATGATTTTAGTCTCGGTTGGACCGAGCATCTGAGATGACTTTCTACTGTTTAGACCCGGTTATGTCTGGGCACCCTTAGAGGGGGTTTTGAGATATTTTCCCACTACTTTAGTCTTGGAAATGGTCTGGGCATGCATATTCAAGACTAGGTCTCTATCTTGAACTCGGACTTGCTTCCGGATGACATGTTTTGATACTGAGTTTTAGTATGGGGTCCGAGACCTCCATGGACCTTGGAGTCCAGGAATGGGGCTTTGGGTTGTGTGTGTCAGAGGGAGGATATATGGCGGATTAGAGATATACGGGCAGTGTCCTTCCATGAAACCTACCTGCTGGGCCCGATCGGCACCGGAGGAGGGGGTACATACAGAGATACCATTTCACCTGATATCTCCATGCATCATATCATCTATTATTTGAGGCTCTACCCTTGTTTGTTGTTCTTTGATTGTACGCTCCGGTAGTTGGGATGTCGGGGGGTTTATTTTCACTTGTTTGTGTTCCTCGGTTGTATGGGCGGCCGGAGGACTTTAGGTAGACTCTTGTTATTTATTTACGGACTTGTTCCCTATTACGGCTAGGTTGTTGGTTTCTGGATTTGAGATTGACATGATTAGTTCGATCTTTGATTTCTATTTTCCTGAGCATGTCTATCTCTACTATTCGCTCCCTTTTCCTTATACTTGAGGTTACCTGTATACCGTCCATTTCTAGAACTTATTATGTATATACTGTTATCGCAAGGATCCAGGTGCGTCTTTTCTTACTTTCACCTGTGCCTGTGTGTATATACTATACTTGCTAGCCTTGTATGTTGTTCTGTTGTCTTCCCTCTGTTCTAGTTCATGTATATTTTTTTGTTTATTTCTGTGACTGTTTGTTTCTATTATATCTGTTATTACTCTTTTATCTTATATATTCCCAGTCGGCCTATGATACCTACTGGGTACCTTATGCTTTGCTTTTGGTGCTCACCCTACACACTACATCTTGGTGCAGATCCTAGTGTGTGCCATCACTGCTAGCTCGTAAAAGACTCGTGCTTAGAGTTTTTGGTGATACTTTGTACTGAGGGTGAGCTCTTGGCGACCGGAGATTAGATTTTAGTTATCTTTTGATTAGGTACTCTATTTCTACTCGAAAACAGCTTGTATATATTGTTTTGGACCCTTGTACTCCTTATGTAGATCCGGCTCTTATACGCTATAATACCAAGTTTTGGGTTTGGTTTAGCTTCCGCATTGTATGCATATTACTCTTGTTATCTATTTTCTTTATCATGTTCCTTTGCTTCTGCTTTTTAAGCTGTGCTTTTATTTATATTGTTAGATAGTAGCCCATTAATAGTTGTTCTGAGATACGGGGATTGGTTTGCCTACTAGGGGGGGTTGTAGATGGCATCATGACCGAGAAAGAGTGTTGTGACAGCTTGGTATCAGAGCCCAAGTTCACCGGTGTCATTGGTATAGGAGACAATGTCTAGTAAAGTCCTGCAGATTGAGGCAGAGACGTCCGTACTCAATCTTCGGGAGGCTACAATGACATCTTTGGAAATACGACTCTTTCATTGCTTCTGTATCGTGCATCTTATCCTTGATGGTTTCTTGAAATATCACTTATTCTAGTTCATTCTCCCGTGGATGGTTTGTACGAGAGCAGTTTACAAGACTTATCTAGGGTTTTATGACCGTATCTAAGTACAAGACCCTCTTCCACTAGTTTGCTCCATTTGGGTCTATGATCATGCCTACAGAGCCTAATAGAGTCCGTAGGTTTGTCTGGGGGGGTTGCGTACAGAGCTTAGGAAACTAGCGGAGATCTTAGTTGCTAGTGGTTGATCATTTCAGGCTATTATAGACTATGTCCATACAGTGGAGGACTTGCACCGACATGATCAGGGGGCTAGAGATAAGAGACCTTGTTATCAGGGTAGCTTCAGTGGTTCTCGACAGGGTGGTAGAGCTTCAGGCCAGTGGGACTGGGGTTATCAGCCACCACCGCACTAGGGTCAGTCCAGCTGACCGGTTCAGGCTTCACTTCAGACTTCCGATAGTACCCAGTTCGAGCAGGGTCAGAGCAGCCATCAAGGCTATAGCGGTCAGTCTTCGAGGGGTACAGCTTCTGGGGCATCAGGTTGCGGTGGCCATACGCGATCTGCTAGTTCATCCCGACTGAGTAGGTCGTCAGGGGCTTGTTTTACTTATGGTGTGATTGTTCATTTTGCTAGAGATTTCCCCCAGCAAGGTACAGTTCAGCCGGCCGAGCCTTAATGAGCAGTTCATCCTCCGGCTAGAAGGGGTGGTGGTCAGGGTAGAGGTGGTGCTCCGCATGGCAGAGCAGGTGGTAGGGATGGCAGTCGGGTAGGTGAAGGTCTTCGTCAGTTCTATACGGTCCATGGGAGACCGGAGGCAGAGGCCTTGAATATTGTGATTATAGGTACTATTTCTGTGTGCCATCTGTCTGCTATAGCTTTATTTAATCCTGGATCCACTTGTTCATATGTATCTGCCTACTTTCTGCCTTGTTTGGGGTTGGCTATTTGTAATGATCCTTTTGGTCATTCCCGCGTTTACTCTTTCCTTGTGTCGTAGGAGTTAAGTATTGAAATCGTGTGATGATCAATTGCATTCGTATAACCTTAACCTCCATTCCGTATCAAAGGCTTGCGAGCCTAAATTTAAGAATTTTATTAACATCGTGCATATTTGAAAATATTTTATTTAAAAGTTGAATGTGGTGAAAAGTTATATTTTTATTGCCTTCTTAAAATATTTTAAAGGTCTATGAAAAATATTTTTGTTATGATATAATTGTGTATGTACTTATTTTATAAGGTTTTTATATATTGTAATATTTTAACGGTGATAGTAAATTTAGTTATATTGAAAATTATTATTATAATATAGTAAGTTTTATTGGAAATGATTTTCTATTAGTTATGGTATATTTAAAAAGTTATATTCATTTTATCATGAACTTACGCAATATTCGAGTGTGTACCTAACGAAATAAAATGAAGTGTGGTGTTGACACACCATCATTACATGGATGCATATGAAAGTGACAGCAAGTATTTCTATATGCTCAAATGTTGCCACCTATATTACATACATAGCTAGTAATTATTAGAGGTAGTATGTATTTAATACATGCTGAAATTTTTTAATTCACACAAGATCTAGATATATATTCTCAACTTGTTCTCTTCTAACCTTCTATTAGTGAGTAAAATATTGTATGTTATATGCTACAGCTAATTCCTCAAGTCACGTTGACAAGGAATTTTGTGGGAAAATATCTTGATAATTTATTCTTTCATCGAAAGAAAATCGATTATCTACATCAATTTATTCAAGCCTAAATTGAAGTTGATTTCATTTTGGAGCGGTTTGAGCTTGAGCATCGTCGTTCTAGCAGCTTGTCATCGGACGACAGGTAGGTTACGGTTTAACTCCCTAGACTTTGCATATATCGGGTAAAATTGTAAAAATTGTACTAGTTGTCATCCTTGGGTTGGGTTGTTAGGCTGGTACCACAAGACCTTGACCGCTCTTCCATGATTCGTCTCGTTTCTTTCCTCCGTCGTGTGTAGTATTCTGATTTATTAATATTATTACCCTTGTGGTCCTGTGGGGACCTTGTTGACTCTGGAATATAGACGGTGGGATCATTGGGAATGTCTGCGAGTCCCAGACATAGAATTATCCTTCTTGGCTGGTTATGCTTGTTGAGTAGCTTTGGAGCTTGTGCAGGGCCGTTAGGTTGATTGTGAGATGCAGGGAGGATATTGTGTGTATAAGAATACCATTTCCATGCATATAAAAAGGTTTCTTCCACGTTTTACTACTGTTTTGGCTTCGGGCCTTCTGGAACTATTTCCTAAACCTTGCATGGCCCGGGGGACCCATTTTCGATGGAAATGATTTGTAAATGGTTTGACTTAATTTGGGAATCTTCTTGGGGTAAGGAAAGTTATAAAGGATGTTTTATCACTATTTTTACTAATACTAGGCTCAGCGGGGCCGAGGGCTAGACTTGTTTTACTATAGCTTTCATGACAATACTAGGCTCGGCGAGGCTTGATTTACAGATTTAGACCCGGACACCCTCCGGGCAGTTTTACTTAGGGATTTTTGAGATGCGGGGCATCTAGTATGTTGTTCGAGGACCTCCATGGACCTTACCGTTTCGAACCAGAGGTTGTGAGCTACGAATGCCAGAGGGGGGTATACGGTGTAGTAGTGGTATACGGGTGAGACCTTCCATCGATCCTATTCTCTGGGCCTTACAGGTCGCTGGAAGTGGGTAACATACGGTACTACTACCACTTTTACTTAGTATGGCATCATATCATCCATCTACGTGAGATACAACCATTGTCTGCTGCTTGTTGATTGTACGCTCTGGTAGTATGGAATGCCGGAGGGTTTGCTTTCACTTGTTTGTGTTTCTCAGTTGTATGGGCAACCGAGGGAATGTAGGTAGACTCTTATTGCATTGCCTTGGTCCTAATTATGAAATTGGTTACAGCAAGGCTGTTGGTTTCTGGAATGAGATTGTCTTGATTAGCGTGGTTATTGTTTTCTGCTTCCCGAGCATGTCTACCTTTATCCTCCTCTCCCATTCTTTATATACTTGAGGTTACCGGTATACCATCCATTTCTAGAACTTTCCCATACATATACTATTTTTGCGAGGATCCCAGGTGCGACATCCTTACTTTCACCTGTGCATGTTGTGTGTATATATATTTTCATTGCTAGTCTTATATGTTGTTTTTTGTTGTCTTCCCTCTGGGCTAGTTCCTGTGTACCTTCAATTGATTTTTGTGACTGTATATTTTTACTTTATCTGTTATTGCTCTTTTACTTTATATGTGCCCAGTCGGCCTATGATTCCTACTGGGTACCTTATGCTTCACATTTGGTGCTCACCCTACCCTCTGTATCTTCTGGTGCAGATCCTAGTGTGGGCCACCACCGTTAGCTTGTGGAGACTCGTGCGAGGTGTTATTTTTATGATATTCTGGACTGAGGGTGAGATCTTGGCGACCGAAGCTTAGCTTTATTTTATCTTTTGCTTCATGTACTCTATTACCACTCGAAGACATTTATGTATATATTATTTTGGATCCTTTCGTACTTCTGACATGTAGATTCGGCTCTATGATACCAGGTCTTGGGTTGGTTTTGGCGCCTGTATTTACACCTGTTGTTCTTTATCTTATGTATCCCTTGCTTCTACCTATTTTATGTGATCGTCCGCTTAAACATTTAGAAGGTAGCCCATTACTAACCGTTCTGGGCTACGAGAATTGGTTTGCCTACTGGGGGTTGTAGGTGCCATCATGATCGAGAAATTGGGTCATGATAGCTTGGTATCAGAGCTCTAAGTTCACCGGTATCATCGGTATCAGAGACAATGTATAGTAGAGTCCTGCGGATCGGGGCGGAGACATTCATACTCAATCTTCGGGAGGTTACAGTGACATCTTAGGAAATACGGCTCTTCATTGCTTTTGTATCATGCGTAGGACCCTTGAAGTTTCTGAAATCTCATTTGTTCTACTTCATTCTTCCGCAGATGGTTCATACGAGATCGTCGGCATCAGGCGGAGATGGGCCTCTGACTCCAACTAGGAGTCGAGGACACCCCCGAGCAGCGGCACCTGCTACAACTGCTAGAGTTGAGGTAGAGCCTGAGCAGCATATGGATCAGGGTGCAGCCTAGGTACTACCAGCTCCAGCACCCACTTCTGTGCCAGCTTCTGCCCCAGCTCAGTTTTCAAATATTCAGGGTTTACTATTACAGCTTTTGGGTGTGTTTGGAGAGCGGCCTTTTGAGGTAGCACAGACATCCGCTCAGGAGGCAGCCCTGGGTGCACAGAGTTCAGGAGCGCAGCCTGCTACTACGGCTCCCCATGTAGAGTTCATTTCGTTCCCCTCAGTTGCACAGCCTCTTGCTCCTCGCCCAGCTATGACAGAGTCAGAGCAGAAGAAACTAGGGAGGTTTTTGAGATTAGCACCTCCGAGGTTTGTTGGTACTTCTGGACAGGACCCACATGACTTTATTACTACCTGTGAGGAGATGTTGCATCATTTGAGTTTGTTAGAGACTCACAGGGTTGGTTATACTACCTATCAGTTGGAGGGCCCAGCAAAGTTATGGTGGAGGGCCCAGGTTGCTTGCAGACCACCATCGTCACCTTCTTTAGCTTGGTTTGAGTTTTATGAGGCCTTTATGGCCAAGTTCTTGCCTCAGAGTGATCGTGAGCATCGTCGGGAGCAGTTTACTAGGCTTATGCAGGGGCACATGTCAGTTTCTGAGTATGAGACCCGTTTTCATCAGCTTGCTCCATTTGGGTCTATGATTATTCCTACTGAGCCGGACAGGGTTCGCAGATTTGTTTATGGGTTGTGGATATAGCTAAGAGAGCCAGTCGAGATATTAGTTGCTAGTGGTCGATTGTTTTAGGCTATTGCAGATTATGCCCGTACTGTGGAGGGCTTGCATCAACATGATCAGGGGGCTAGGGATAAGAGACCTCGTTATTAGGGTAGCTTCAGTGGTTCTTGACAGGGTGGTAGAGGTTTAGGATAGTGGGCTCAGGGTTATCAGACATAACAGCATCAGGGTCAGACTAGTATGCCAGTTCAGGCTTCACTTCAGACTTTGGGTAGTTCTCAGATGGAGCAGGGGCAGTCTTTGAGAGGTACTACTTTTGGGGCATCAGGCCAGGGTGGCCACACGGGTTTAGCTAGTTTGTCTCGACAGGATGAGCCATCAGGGCCCTACTATTATTGTGGTGTTAGCGGTCACTACGCCAAAGATTGCCCCCAGCGGGGTTCAGCTTGTTATGATTGTGGAGTCATTGGCCATTTTGCTAGAGATTGCCCCCAGAGGGGTACAGTTCAGCCCGTAGATCAGCTGGCTCAGCCCATGCAAGAAATTCATCCACCGATTAGAGGGGGTGGTGGTCAGGCTAGAGGTGGTGCCCCACATAGTAGAGCAGGTGGTAGGGATGGCGGTCGGTCAGGTGGAGGTCATCGTCAGTTTTACGTGGTCCCTGGGAGAACAGAGGCAGAGGCCTCGGATGCTGTGATTACAGGTACAAATTTTGTGTGCCATTAGTTTGCTTTGGCTTTGTTTGATCTCGGATTTACTTATTCGTATGTATCTGCCTACTTTTTGCCTTGTTTGGGGTTGGCTAGTGAGCCGTTAGATGTTCTTGTTTCTGTTTTGACCCCAGTAGGAGATTCTTTAGTAGTCGATCAGATATTGAGATCTTGCATGATATCTGTTGGTGATTTGGAGACTTGGGGTGATTTGATGATCCTTGATATGCTAGATTTTGATGTGATACTAGGCATGGACTGGTTATCCCCTCACCGTATGGTTTTGGACTGTTATGCCAAGACCGTTACCATAGCTGTGCCCAGTGTATCCCCGGTCGTATGACAGGGTTCTATTGGCCGCGCACCGTCTAGGATCTTCTCTCGTCTTCGAGCTAGGAAGCTGATTTCCCATGGGTTTTTAGCTTATCTAGCATATGTCTGAGATGCTAGTGCTGACCCTTCGTCTCCTGAGTCTTTTCCTGTGGTTAGAGACTTCCTGAATATGTTCCCTACCGATCTGCCAGGCCTTCCACCTGAGAGAGATATTGATTTCACCAGGACCATTTCTATTTCTCCTTACCGTATGGCTCCTGCTGAGTTGAGGGAGCTTAAGGATCAGCTCCAGAATCTGTTAGCTAAGGGGTTTATTAGACAGAGTGTGTCACCTTGGGGTACTCCTATTCTCCTCGTGAAGAAGAATGATGGGTCGATGTGGATGTGTATTGATTATCGGTAGCTGAATAAGGTGACAGTGAAGAATAGGTATCTGATGCCGAGGATTGATGACTTGTTTGATCAGCTTCAGGGTTCAGCCGTGTTTTCGAAGATTGATTTGAGGTTCGGCTACCATCAGTTAAGGAATAGGGCGTAGGACATCCCTAAGACAGCATTTAGGACACGTTATGGCCACTATGAGTTCCTGGTGATGTCTTTTGGGTTGACTAATGCCCCCGCACCCTTTATGAACATGATGCACAGGGTGCTTGGCCCGTATTTGGACTCATTTGGGATAGTCTTCATAGACGACATCTTGGTATATTTTCGGAGTAGAGATGAGCATGAGAAGCACTTGAAGATTATACTCCAGACTTTGAGAGATTATCGGCTTTATGCCAAGTTCTCAAAGTGCGAGTTTTGGATTGAGTCAGTTGCATTCCTAGGGCACGTGGTGTCTAAGGAAGGGATTAGGGTTATCCGGGAAAGATTTCAGCGGTTTGTGATTGGCCTATACCTATTACTGCTACTGAGGTCCGCAGCTTTGTTAGGTTAGCAGGTTACTACAGATGGTTCATTCAGGGATTTTCTTCCATAGCAGCACCCTTGACTATGCTGACTAGGAAGAATGTCCCATTTCAGTGGTCGGATCAGTGCGAGGATAGCTTTCAGAGGCTTAAGGCCTTATTGACTTCGGCTCTATTTTTAGCCTTGCCGGTTGAGGGTTAGAGCTTCTCTGTGTATCGTGATACTTCTGGGGTTGGTCCTCATTGTGTGTTGATGCAGCAGGGTCGAGTGATAGTATATGCGTCGAGGCAGTTGAAGGTTCACGAGCGTAATTATCCCACTCATGACTTAGAGTTAGCGGCGGTAGTTTTCACACTCAAGATCAGGAGGCATTACCTATATGGAGTTCACTGTGAGATCTTCACTGATCACCGGAGTCTTCAGTATATCACAAGTCAGTGGGAGTTGAATTCGAGGCAGCGGAGATGGGTCGAGCTACTGAAGGACTATGACTTTACTATTCTATATCATTCGGGCAAGGCAAACGTGGTAGTGGATGCCTTAAGCAGGAAGCCGGTGAGTATGGGTAGCCTAGCTTCTTTCTCAGTTTTAAAGCGACCCTTGGCCTCGGACATCCAGTCCTTGGCTAACCATTTGGTTAGGCTTGACTTATCGGATCCTACCAGAGTTCTCGCTAGTGTCAAGATTTGTTCTACTTTGATTGATCAGATTCAGAGCCTTCAGTTTGACGATCAGCGGTTGTGTGACCTCCGTGATTAGGTTATTCGGGGTGAGGCCAGTCGGGCTACTCTAGATTCAGATAGGGTTTTGAGGTTTGATAGCTGCCTTTGTGTTTCGAGGGTTGGTGATTTGATTTTGTTGATTCTCCGTGAGGCACATTGTTCTAGGTATTCCATCCATCCTGGCGTAGCTAAGATGTACAGAGATTTGAGGTAGCCTTACTAGTGGAGTGGTATGAAGCGGGACTTAGTGGAGTTTGTGTCTCGGTGCTTGAATAGTCAGCAAGTTAAGTTCGAGCACATGAGACCGGGTGGTTTGATGCAGCGACTTTCCATTCCTAAGTGGAAGTGGAAAGGTATCACTATGGACTTCGTTGTTGGGTTGCCTCGTACTTTTCATGGGTTTGACTCTATTTGGGTAATTGTTGATAGGCTTACTAAGTCAGCACATTTCTTGACAGTTCAGACTTCTTATGGTGCAGAGTGGTTAGCCCAGATCTACCTTCATGAGATTATTCGATTGCACGGGTTCCCAGCTTCTATCATTTCAAACCGTGACACTCAGTTCACATCTCAGTTCTGGAGGGCTATTCAGCGAGATTTGGGTACAGAGGTTCAGCTTAATAATGCTTTCCACCCTCAGACAGATGGCCAGTCCGAGAGGACCATTCAGGTCTTGGAGGACATGCTTTGGGCTTGTGTTCTTGACTTTGGAAGTTCTTGGGATCAGTTTGTGCCCTTGGCAGAGTTTGCGTATAATAATAGTTTCCATTCGAGTATTGACATGACACCTTTCGAGGCTTTGAATGGTAGGCATTACAGATCATCGATTGGTTGATTTGATGGTATTGAGTCTAAGCCACAGAGTACAGATTTGCTTCAAGATTCCTTAGACCGAGTCCGAGTGATTAAGGGCAGACTTCGGGCAGCTCAGAGCAGGCAAAAGAATTATGTTAATCGTAGACTTCGTGCCTTGGAGTTTAGTGTTGGTGACTTGGTGTTTCTCTGTATATCGCCCATGAAGGGCGTGATGAGATTCGGTAGGCGGGGCAAGCTTAGCCCCAGGTACATTGGACCATTTGAGATTCTTCACAGGGTTGGTAGTGTTGCCTATCAGTTAGCTTTGCCTCCGATGTCTTCAGCTATGCACCCGGTTTTCCATGTGTTGATATTCCGCTGGTATATTCCAGATGAGTCTCATATGTTGCAGTGGGAGACGGTTCAACAGGATGAGAGGTTAGCCTTTGTTGAGGAGCCGGTAGCTATTTTGGCCAGAGACGTCAGGAGATTGAGATCTAGGGAGATTTCGGTTGTTAAAATTCAGTGGAGGCACCGTCCAGTTGAGGAGGCTACCTGGGAGACCGAAAGAGATATGCGGGCTCAGTATCCGCAGCTGTTTGAGCCTTCAGGTACTTCCTTGTCCATGACTTTCGAGGACGAAAGTCCTTTTTAGTAGTTGATGATGTAATGATCCTTCTGGTCATTCCCGCGTTTACGCTTTCCTTGTGTCGTAGGAGCTGAGTATCGAAATCGTGTGATGATCAATTGCATTCGTATAACCTTAACCTCCATTCCGTATCAAAGGCTTGCGAGCCTAAATTTAAGAATTTTATTAACATCGTGCATATTTGAAAATATTTTATTTAAAAGTTGAATGTGGTGAAAAGTTATATTTTTATTGCCATCTTAAAATATTTTAAAGGTCTATGAAAAATACTTTTGTTATGATATAATTGTGTATGTACTTATTTTATAAGGTTTTTATATATTGTAATATTTTAACGGTGATAGTAAATTTAGTTATATTGAAAATTATTATTATAATATAGTAAGTTTTATTGGAAATAATTTTTTATTAGTTATGGTATATTTAAAAAGTTATATTCATTTTACCATGAACTTACGCAATATTCGAGTGTGTACCTAACGAAATAAAATGAAGTGTGGTGTTGACACACCATCATTACATGGAAGCATATGAAAGTGACAGCAAGTATTTCTATATGCTCAAATGTTGCTACCTATATTACATACATAGCTAGTAATTATTATAGGTAGTATGTATTTAATACATGCTGAAATTTTTTAATTCACACAAGATCTAGATATATATTCTCAACTTGCTCTCTTCTAACCTTCTATTAGCGAGTAAAATATTGTATGTTATATGCTACAGCGAATTCCTCAAGTCACGTTGACAAGGAATTTTGTGGAAAAATATCTTGATAATTTATTCTTTCATCGAAAGAAAATCGATTATCTACGTCAACTTATTCAAGCCTAAATTCAAGTTGATTTCATTTCGGAGCTTCTCGGAGTGGTTCGAGCTTGGACATCATCGTCCTAGCAGCTTGTCATCGGACGACAGGTAGGTTACGGCTTAACTCCCTAGACTTTGCATATATCGGGTAAAATTGTACTAGTTGGCATCCTTGGGTTGGGTTGTTAGGCTGGTACCACAAGACCTTGACCGCGCTTTAGTGATTCATCTCGTTTCTTTCCTCCGTCGTGTGTAATATTCCAATTTATTGATATTATTACCCTTGTGGTCCCATGGGGGCCTTGTTGACTCTGAAACATAGATGGTGGGATCATTGGGAATGTCCGCGAGTCTCGGACATAGAATTATCATTCTAGGCTGGTTATGCTTGCTGAGTAGCTTCGGAGCCTGTGCAGGGCCGTTAGGTTGATTGTGAGGTACGGGGCGGCTATTGTGTGTATAATCATACTATTTCCATGCATATAAAAAGGTTTCTTCCATGTTTTACTACTGTCTTGGATTCGGACCTACTGGAACTTTTCCTAAACCTTGCATGGCTCGGGGGGGCCATTTTTCGATGGAAATGATTTGTAAATGGTTTGACTTATTTTGTGAATCTTCTTGGGGTAAGGAAAGTTCTAAAGGATGTTTTATCACTATTTTTACTAATACTAGGCTAGGCGGGGCCGAGGGCTAGACTTGTTTTACTATAGCTTTCGTGATAATACTAGGCTCGGCGGGGACGTACGCTAGAACAATTTGATTTACTGATTTAGACCCGGACACCCTCCGGGCAGTTTTACTTGGGGATTTTTGAGATACGTGGCATCTAGTATGTTGGTCGGGGACCTCCATAGACCTTACCATTCCATACCAGAGGCTGCGAGCTGCGGGTGCCGGAGGGGGGTATACGGTGTAGTAGTGGTATACGGGTGAGACCTTCCATGCATCCTATTTTCTGGACCTTACAGGTCCCCAGAATTGGGTAACATTCGGTACTACTACCACTTTGACTTAGTATGGCATCATATCATCCATTTGCGTGAGATACTACCCTTGTCTGCTGCTTGTTGATTGTACACTCTGGTAGTATGGGATGCTGGAGGGTTTATTTTCACTTGTTTGTGTTTCTCGATTGTATGGGCGATCGAGGGACTGTAGGTAGACTCGTATTGCATTGCCTTGGTCCTAATTATGAAATTTGTTACAGCGAGGCTGTTGGTTTCTGGAATGAGATTGTCGTGATTAGCGTGGTTATTATTTTCTGCTTCCCGAGCATGTCTACCTTTATCCTCCTCTCCCATTCTTTATATACTTGAGGTTACGTGTTTACCATTCATTTCTAGAACTTTTCCATATATATACTATTTTTGCAAGGATCCCAGGTGCGTCGTCCTTCCTTTCACCTGTGCCTGTTGTGTGTATATATATTCTCGTTGCTAGTCTTATATATTGTTTTTTGTTATCTTCCCTCTAGGCTAGTTCATGTGTACCTTCCGTTGATTTCTGTGATTGTCTATTTTTACTCTGTGTGTTATTTCTCTTTTACTTTATATGTGCCCAGTAGGCCTATGATACCTACTGGGTACCTTATGCTTCGATTTGGTGCTCACCCTACCCTCTGTATCTTCTGGTGTAAATCCTAGTGTGGGCCACTACCGTTAGCTCATGGAGACTCGTGCGAGGTGTTATTTTGGTGATATTCTGGACTGAGGGTGAGCTCTTGGCGACCGAAGCTTAGCTTTAGTTTATCTTTTGCTTCATGTACTCTATTACCACTCGGAGACATTTATGTATATATTATTTTGGATCCTTTCATACTTCTGACATGTAGATTCGGCTTTATACTATGATACCAGGTCTTGGGTTGGTTTTGGCGCCTGTATTTACACATGTTTTTCTTTATCTTATGTATCCCTTGCTTCTACCTATTTTTATGTGATCTTCCGCTTAAACTGTTAGAAGGTAGCCCATTACTAACCATTCTGGGCTACGGGAATTGGTTCGCCTACTGGGGGGTTGTAGGTGTCATCATGACCTAGAAATCGGGTCGTGACACTAGTGAGCCATTATCTGTTCCTATTTCTGTTTCGGCCCCAGTAGGAGATTCTTTAGTAGTGGATCGGATTGTGAGATCTTGTGTGATATATGTTAGTGATTTGGAGACTTTGGGTGATTTGATGATATTCGATATGTTAGATTTTGATGTGATATTGGGCATGGACTGGTTATCCCCTCACCATGCGGTTTTGGATTGTTATGCCAAGACCGTTACCATGGCCGTGCCCGATGTATCCTCGGTTGTGTGATAGGGTTCTGTTAGCCATGCACTGTCTGGATCATCTCTTGTCTTTAAGCTAGTAAGTTGATTTCTCGTGGGTGTTTATCTTATCTAGCATGTGTCTGAGATGCTAGTGTTGACCTTTCATCTCCTGAGTCTGTTCCTGTGGTTACAGACTTTCTAGATGTATTTCCTACCAACCTGCCAGGCCTTCCACCTAAGAGAGATATTGATTTTGCTATTGAGTTAGAGCCGGGCACCAGGCTCATTTCTATTTCTCCTTACCGTATGGCCCCTGCTGAGTTGAGAGAGCTTAAGGAGAAGCTCCAAGATCTGTTAGCTAAGGGGTTTATTAGACCGAGTGTGTCACCTTGGGGTGTTTCTCGCTTATTTGTCAAGAAGAAAGATGGGTCGATGCTGATGTGTATTGATTATCAGCAGCTAAATTGGGTGACAATGAAGAATAGGTATTCTATGTCGAGGATTGATAACTTGTTTGATCACCTTCAGGGTTCAACCGTGTTTTAAAAATTGATTTGAGGTCCGGCTACCATCAGTTGAGGATTAGGGTGGAGGACATATCTAAGATAGTATTCAGGACATGTTATGGCCATTATGAGTTCCTGGTGACGTCTTTTGGGTTGACTAATGCCCCCGCAGCCTTTATGGATTTGATGCAGAGGGTGCTTAGCCCATATTTAGATATGTTCATGATAGTCTTCATTGATGACATTCTGATATACTTGAGGAGTAGGGATGAGCATGAGCAGCACTTGAGGATTATACTCCAGACTTTGAGAGATCATCGGCATTATGCCAAGTTCTCAAAGTCCAAGTTTTGGCTAGAGTCAGTTGCATTCCTAGGGCACGTGGTGTCTAAGGATGGGATTAGGGTCGATCCGGGAAAGATTTCAGCGGTTTGTGAATTGCCTAGACCTACTACTGCTACTGAGGTCCGCAGCTTTGTTGGGTTAGCAGGTTACTACAGACGGTTCATTCAGGAATTTTCTTCCATAGCAGCACCCTTGACTATGCTGACTAGGAAGGATGTCCCATTTCAGTGGTTGGATCAGAGCGAGGATAACTTTCATAGGCTTAAGGCCTTATTGACTTCAGCTCCAGTTTTGACTTTGTCGGTTGAGGGTCAGAGTTTCTCCATGTATTGTGATGCTTCAGGGGTTGGTCTTGGTTGTGTTTTGATGCAGCAGGGTCAAGTGATAGCATATGCATTGAGATAGCTGAAGGTTCACGAGCGCAACTACCCCACTCATGACTTGGAGTTGGCGGCGGTAATCTTCGCGCTTAAGATCTGGAGGCACTACTTATATAGAGTTCACTGTGAGATATTCACCGATCACTGTAGTCTTCAGTACATTACGAGTCAGCGAGAGCTGAACTCGAGGCAGAGAAGATGGATTGAGATACTGAAGGACTACGATTTTACTATTCTCTACCATTTGGTCAAGGCAAACGTGGTAGCGGATGCCTTGAGTTGGAAGGCGGTGAGTATGGGCAGCTTAGCTTCTCTTTCAGTTTCAGAGCGACCGTTGGCCTTGGACATCCAGTCCTTGGCTAACTGTTTGGTTAGGCTTGACTTGTCGGATCCTAGCAGAGTTCTCACCAGTATCAAGGTTCGTTCTACTTTGATTGATCAGATTCAGAGCCATTAGTTTGAGGATTAATGGTTGTGTAACCTTCGTAATCAGGTTGTTTGGGGTGAGGCCAGTCAGGCTACTCTAGATTCGGATGGGGTTCTAAGGTTTGATAGCCGCCTTTGTGTTCCGACGGTTGATGATTTGATTCAGTTGATTCTCAGTGAGGCACATTATTCTAGGTATTCCATCTATCCTGGCGCAGCCAAGATATACAGAGATTTGAGGTAGCTTTACTAGTGGAGTGGTATGAAGTGGCACATAGCAGAGTTTATATCTCGGTGTTTGAACTGTTGGCAGGTGAAGTTTGAGCACATGAGACCTAGTGGTTTGACGCAATGACTTCCCATTCCTGAGTGAAAGTGGGAAGGGATTACTATGGATTTCATAATTGGTTTGCCACGCACTTCCAGGGGTTTCGACTCCATTTGGGTAATTATTGATCGGCTGACTAAGTCAATGCACTTTTTGCTGGTTCAAACTACATACCGTGTAGAGAGGTTAGCTTAGATTTAACTTCGTGAGATTGTTCGATTGCACGGGGTCCCAGCTTCTATCATTTCAGACTGCGGCACTCAGTTCACATCTCAGTTCTAGAGAGCTATTCAGCGAGATTTGGATACAGAGGTTCAGCTTAGTATGACATTCCACCCTCAGACAGATGGCTAGTCCGAGAGGACTATTCAGGTCCTGGAAGACATGTTTCGGGCCTGTGTTCTTGACTTTGGAGGTTCTTGGAATCAGTTTGTGCCTTTGGGAGAGTTTGCTTATAATAATAGTTTTCATTCGAATATTGGCATGGCACCTTTTGAGGCTTTGTATGGTAGGCGTTGCAAATCGCCGGTTGGTTGGTTTGATGGTTTTGAGTCTAGGCCACAGAGTACAGATTTGCTTAGAGATTCCTTAGACTGAGTCCGAGTGATTCAGGACAGACATCGGGCAGCTCAGAGCAGGCAGATAGGTTATGCTGATCGTAGGCTTCGTGCCTTGAATTTTAGAGTTGGTGACTTGGTGTTTCTCTGTGTATCGCCCATGAAGGGCGTGATGAGGTTTGGTAGGTAGGGAAAGCTTAGCCCTAGGTACATTGAGCTGTTTGAGATTCTTCAGAGGGTTGGTAGTGTTGCCTAGAAGTTAGCCTTGCCTCCGATGTTTTTAGCTATACATCCTGTATTTCATGTTTTGATGTTGCGCCAGTATGTCCCAGATGAGTCGCATGTGTTGCAGTGGGATTCATATGTCCCGGTAGCTATTTTGGCCAGAGATGTCAGAAGATTGAGGTCTCGGGAGATACCGATTGTTAAGGTTCAGTGGAGGCACCGTCCAGTTGAGGAGGCTACCTGGGAGACCGAGAGAGGTATGCGAGCTCAGTATCCACAGCTGGTTGAGCCTTCAGGTACTTCCTTATCCTTGACTTTCGAGGACGAAAGTTCTTTTTAGTAGTGGATGATGTATTGACTCTTCTGGTTATTTTCACGTATATATTTTTCTTGTACTGATAGACCTTTCCTGTAGCGTCCCCAAGTCATTTATGGCTTACTAGGACCGGTGGTTCGATGCCCTGGCCATTCGGTTGGTCTTTATGACCAATTCCCTATCTTAGAAGCTGAGCATCAAAATTGTGTGTCACGACCAAGACCGTCGTGAGTGGCACCCACCCAACCCCCAGATGAGCGGACCAATAGAGTTCAACCCTTTGCCTAGACTAACAGCCTAAAACCAAAAAACAGAAAATAAACTAACAATTCAAATAAGCAAAGGCCCTTCATTGAAATAAAACTTCGGAAATACCCTAGAATCTGAAAGTCATTGTACCAAACACTACCAATACTAGAGTACGGGGATGCAACCCCAAAACCTAAAGTAATAAAGAGATAGTCTAAGCCCAAAACGATTGGGCTACAACTCAAAGGTAAACACCAAGGCGGCTTGGTCGAACAGCTCACCCTTGATATCTGGAAGAGTCAGGCCTACAAGTGAGGTCGTGCGTCAAACGCCAAAAGATTTCTTGTACTCACAAAGAAAATAAGCAAGTGCAGTATCAGTACACAACCATCGTGTACTGGTAGGATCATCAATCAGTTCCAAATAAAACAGTGTATATTCAGTACAACAGATCAAGTATAAATATAGAAAATATGCAAAAAGTCAACAGGCTCCCCTAGACTACAAGTCTCTACCTAGTTTGTTCCCGCATGAAATTCACCTCTTATAACTCTAAGCAACAATCACAGAACTAATAAATCATCCTTTTTGTCTATCCCGGACCCACCCTGGGGTCCCCTCTAACAACACCTAAGTGTTAAACAGACAACCCGTCCTAATCCAAGACCAACTCAACAGATATAACAGGATTTCCAATCACTCAAGGAGCACCAACCAATATCATAATTCAATAAAGCAGCCCAGTCCACTCATGGAACTAATAACAGTCAATGCAATGCAACAATATCAATGAATGATACAGTAAAATAAACTCGTACCAGGTGTGGTACCCGAGCCAACCATTAGTATTACATACCAGGCGTGGTACCCAAGCCAACCGTTAGTATTCTGTATAAGGCGTGGTACCCGAGACAACTATTTGTTATACCCATACCAGGCGTGGTACCCGAGCCAACTGAATGTCAACAATCCACATTCAGATAATGAACAAACAACTTGTAAACTAACAAGCAACACACCGTTCAATTCACAGACTGTAAAACAGGACCCTTAGACATTCTACACAATTCCTCTAAGCAATGCAATTCATACAAACACTTAGATAAGAGTACAAAAATATACAACATTCATAGGAATCGTAAACCATCACCTACCTCGAAATGATCCAAGCTCTACTCAACCCGAGCTTTCCCGTGTTACGGATTCCTTTCTTGTTCTTGGTCTAAAACAACATACAAGTAATTGAATTAACAAACAAGGTCTTCCCATTACCCGGATTACACCAAATCCCAAACCTCAGGCCAACCATGATCCTCCTACCCTTTTTCTCAGGCTTCCCACCATTAATTTCCCTAGTTTTATCATTTTCATGGATAAAAATAGAGAATTTAACAACATACAATCATAATACCTTACTTTTAATAATACCCAAGAACTTTCATACCTAGAATCCTCCTTCTTCGCCGGATTTTACTATCCCTAGGTTATTCTAACCTTCCCCCAAGTTCCCTCCTAGCAATTCTACCGCGTAGTAAAAGTAGTACGAAGTTTGGGGAGTAGAATCCTTACCATTAGGATAAAAAATAGTGGAAAACTGGTAGGAATTGCCCAAAATTGCCCCGTCTTCTCCCAAAACATTTCCAGAAAAACTGAACTATTTTGGAAAAGTTTCTGCATTAAATCTCATCATGCTCCGCTCTAGCAGTCCGCTTGGGCATAGTGGTACCACCGTAGCGGAGCCGTCTGCTATGGCGAAGGCTGACCGACGTTGACTTCCGCTGTAGCGGTAATTTCTCCGCTATAGTGGAGGTTGCTATGGCAGAGTGTCAACTGCTATAGTGGTTGACATGGGACAAAAAGTCGTAAAACCTCCAAAAGTAGTCCATTTTACAACACACTTATTTTTCCAACGTCCCAGAACAACCCCTTCACATCAACCTCAATTCCGGGAGTTCTACTTACCCGAATTAGATACTGAAAAGTGCCCCGGACTCCTATATGTGTTAACTAAGAGGAAAACTAGCTCAACATAAGACATCTAACCCAATCTTTACCCAGATTGACCTAGACTCTACCTAGCTCCAAAACCGGCCGAGGCTAGCCTAGCCCAGAATTTCAAACTCCCAAACCCAGAGTTTTCTAACTCTAAAACTTGGCACGATTGGACTACCCATAATGACAGACCCGATTGTTACAACAGATACAAATTTACCCATCATTCATCCCCAAATGATCAAACCCAAATTTACAGAAATAAAGGAAAGAAAGTGTAGTACCTGAATCCTCAAACAAGTGAGGGTACTTTCACACATGTCCTTCTCAGTTTTCCAAGTGGCTTCCTCCACCAGACGATGCTTCTATTGAACCTTTACCATATTAATCACCTTTGTCCTTAATTTTCAGACATCCCGAGCAAGAATCAAAATTGGCTCCTCTTTATAATGAAGATCCTTATCGAAAAGCACCTCATCCAACTTGATGATGTAGTCCCCATCCCCATGGTATCGCTTAAGCATAGATACATGGAATACCGGATGGATGCCTGACAAATTGGGCAGCAGTACTAACTCGTAAGCCTTTGGCCCCACAATCTAAAGAACCTCAAACGGACCAATGAACTGAGGGCTAAGCTTGCCCTTCTTACCAAACTGCATAACTCCCTTCATTGGTGACACTTCAATAATACCTGTTCACCAACCTGAAATTTCATGTCCCGGACCTTGCGATATGCATACTCCTTCTGCCTACTTTGGGCAGCCAACAATTTTTCTTGAATGCCCCTTACCTTTTCTTGTTCTTCCTTTACCAATTCCACTCCTAAAGGCTTCAAATCTCCTTCCTCAAACCACCCAACTGGTGATCTGCAACTCCTCTGATACAACGCCTCGAATGGTGCCATGTCAATACTGGGGTGGTAGCTATTGTTGTATGAGAACTCGCACAATGGTAGAAATTGGTCCCAATGACCCCCCGAAGTCCATCACACATGCTCTCAGCATGTCCTCCAATTCCTGGATCGTCCTCTCTGACTAACCATCAGTCTGAGGATGGAAGGTTATGCTAAAAGTGAGTTGTGTACCCAACTCCTCATATAGCTTGCCCTAAAATTTAGAGATGAACTGCATACCCCTGTCTGAAATGATGGACAATGGCACCCCATGCAATCTCACAATCTCTTTCACGTAGATCTTAGCCAATTGCTGTGAATTGTAATCTACCCTGATCGGAATGAAGTGACAGGATTTGGTCAGCCTGTCAACAATGACCCAAATTGAGTCATACTTCCCCAATGTCCTGGGAAGACCCACCACAAAGTCCATGGCTATCCTTTCCCACTTCCACTTTGGAATTGGCATTCTCTGAAGTAGTCCTGCAGGTCTCTGATATTCATATTTTACCTGTTGGCGGTTCTGACATTTGGACACAAAGTCGACTATGTCCCTTTTCATCACGGGCCACCAGTAATGTTGCCTCAAGTTTTTGTACATTTTAGTCACACCCGGATGAATTGAGTACTGCGAACCAAGAGATTTTGCTAAGATTTTCTGAGTTATATCATCAATCCGAGGAACACAAATCCTCTCTGTGATATTTTTTACTCCACCAGAGTCTAGCGTAATATCCCTGGATTCCCCGAATATTACCTTACCTCGAAGCTTACTCAGTTCCGGGTCCTGAAACTGTTTGGCCTTTATTTCCTCTATGAAGGTGGCTTTGACCTTAATGCTAGCCAACAACCCACCCTGTTCTGAAACACCCAAGTGCATGAACTTGGCCTCCAAAGCTCGAATTTCCCTTGCTAGTGGTCGTTTGGACACCTCCAAACAAGCCAAACTACACATGCTAACTATCTTCCGGCTCAATGCGTCTGCCATCATATTAGCCTTACCCGGATGATATTGAATAGTCATATCATAGTCCTTTAATAACACCATCCACCTTCTCTACCTCAAATTCAAATCCTTCTGAGTGAACACATGCTGCAAACTGGGATGATCGGTGAACACCTCACACTTGACACCATAGAGATAGTGTCTCCAAATCTTGAGTGCAAAGACCACTGCTGTCAACTCTAAGTCGTGAGTCGGGTAGTTCCTCTCATGCACCTTCAACTGCCTAGATGCTTAGGCTATCACATTTCTATCCTGCATCAACACAGCACCCAAACCAGAATGTGAAGTATCACAGTAAACAATAAAGTCTTTACCTTCAACCGGCAAGGACAATATAGGAGCCGTGGTCAGAAGTGTCTTGACCTTTTGGAAGCTCTCATTGCACATGTTAGACCACACGAATGGTACATCTTTCTATGTCAGCCTGGTCAGGTGAGTAGCAAGAGATGCAAAATCATTAACAAACCTCCAGTAGTACGCTGTGAGCCCAACAAAACTCCTCAGCTCTGTCACAGAGCTAGGCCGGGCCCAACACTTGACTGCCTCAATCTTCTGGGGATCCACCATCACCCCCTGTTATGACACTACATACCCCAAGAATGCAACTGAAGTCAACCAAAACTCACACTTAATGAACTTTGCATAAAGCTTCTGGCGTCTCAAGATGTCTAACACAATATGAAGATAACTAGCATACTCCTCCCTACTCTTGGAGTAGATCAAAATATCATCGATAAACACAATCACGAAGGAATCCAAATACGACTTAAATACCCCATTCATCAAACTCATGAATGTTGCAGGCATATTGGTCAAACCAAATGACATTACTAGAAACTCGTAATGCCCATATCGAGTCTGAAAAGCAGTCTTAGGAATGTCCTCAAGCCTAATCCTCTACTGATGGTACCCCGACCTCAAGTTAATTTTTGAAAACACCGATGCACCCTGAAGCTGGTCAAATAAATCATCAATGCGGGGCAGAGGGTACTTATTCCGGATGGTCACCTTGTTCAACTGCCTATAATCTATGCACATCCGCATACTACCATCCTTTTTCTTTATAAACAAAACAGGAGCACCCCAAGGCGGCGCACTGGGAAGGATAAATCCCTTATCTAGGAGTTCCTGCAGATGAGTCTTAAGTTCTTTAAACTCTATCAGAGCCATACGATACGGAGAAATAGAAATGGGACGAGCACCTAGCTCCAGATCAAGACAGAAGTCGATATCCCTGTCTGGAGGCATACCAGGCAAATCCAGTGGAAACACCTCTAGAAACTCATAAACCACTGGAATTGACTCAATAGTTGGGGACTCCACACTATCATCTCAGAAATGAGCCAAGAAGGCTAGACACCCTCTCCCCACTAGCTTCCTAGCCCGAACAAATGATATGACCTTAACTGGCTTAGGCCGGTACATCCTTTCCCACTCTAGTCTATCCTTACCCGGAATCTCTAGAGCCACAGTCTTGGTGTTACAGTTCAACACAACATGATAAGGGGACAACCAGGTCATGCCCAAGATAATATCAAAATCATCCATATCCAGGATTACCAAGTCTACCCAAGTATGCAACCCCACAAATACAATAAGACAGTCACAATAAATATGAGTCACAATCACAGACTCTCCAACCTGGGTAGAAACATGGATAGGAGAATCAAGGATATCACAAATCTATAACAGACCCAACGCAAAACTCAGATACATAAGAATATGTAGAACCTGGGTTAAATAATACCGAAGCCATTTTATCGCAGACAAGAATGGTACTTGTGATCACCATATCTGATGTTTCTGCCTCAGTTCTCCCTATAAATGCATAGCAATGAGCCTGATCATCAATTTGGGCAACTTCTCAGGCCGGCTGTGCTGCACCCCTGCCCGCGCCTCCATTCCCTCTGTCGCCTTGGCCTCCCTGAAAGTTACCTCGCCCACCTTGTGGACTAGAGCATTACCGCCTCTACCTGCTGGGACCACTGCTCTAAACTGCTGCTGACCCTGATTACCTGTTTGCCTGAGTGGGCACTCCATCTTAAAGTGGTCAAGATCACCACAATGGAAGCAACCACAGTCAAGTGTAGACCTGCTAGCTGATGTATAAGACGCTCTCTGGCCTATAGGAGCTGAGGACTGATTATGAGCTCCCTAACGACCACCTGTACCTACTGGTGGATCTGACTGAATAGGACGGGCTGAGTATGCCTGCTAATTCTGGCCCCTGGAGTACGAACAACCAAAGTTTCCCTCATTCTGGGCTTCTTGGCTAAAGCCTTAGTTTACCCCTCTTGCTTAACTCCTTCTAACTTCTTAACATAATCAACCACTTCATTGAAACCCTTTCCTGAAGAAGTCATATGCACCGACAACACATGCAGCTCAGTATTCAAACCTTTCACAAACAACCGGACCCGTTCCTCCTCGGAACCAAACATCTGTGTGGAAAAATAAGACAAAGCGTGAAACTTAGCCTCGTAAGCAAAGACTGACATTCTACCCTGCTCCAAGTTCAAGAACTCATTCTTCTTTTGGTCCCTCAAATTACGGGGTACGTACTTCTCTAAAAATATAGCGTGGAGTTGTTCCCAAGTCAGTGGGGGTAGAACAGAAGACCGACACTCCACATGTGACCTCCACCACTGCTTAGCATCACCCTGTAGTTGAAATGTGACAAACTCAACCCCATGTTAACGTACAATACCCAACCTGTGCAATCTCTCATAGCAATCCAAGATGAACTCATAAGCATCCTCCCTATCAGTACCCTGAAAGTAGGAGGTTTCAGCTTAAGGAACTTGGTCAGCATCTCATGCTCATTTCCTATCATCACTGGGCCTAGCATTGGCCTGAAGAAATCATTTGTGCCTGAAGTTGCATCCATCCTAGCGTTGTAGTAACCGCTGGCTGAGTATCCAAGGCCTGGTTTGCAAAAGCTGTGGGTATGGCTCCAGTACCAACCAAACCTCTCAAAATATTCCAAGCCTGCTGAAACGCTTCTGGTGTCATAGTAGGAAGGCCTGCACCCCCAACCGGTGTCGCCTCTGCCTCACCATCTTCATCCAAAACTTCTACATCTTCAGCAACATGTTCTTGAGGTGGGGGAGGGGTTGCTTCACGCTCTCCAACAGCCTCTTGAGATCTACCCCTAGAGGGTGTGGCTCTACCTCATCCGCTGCCCCTTCCCCTGCCTCTACCACGGACAGCCGGGCTCGTTGCTGGGACCGCTGCTCTAGCTCCGTTATTCCTTGTGCTAACCATCTACTGATAGAATAGTGGATGAGGTTAGATACCAATTTGTATCACCAGATACCAATTGGAATCGAGTTATAGCACAGAAGAAATAAGGAAGAGATACTTTTTTCCTAAAACCCCATAGCCTCTCGAAGAAAAGTACGAACGTCTCCGCACCATTCCGCAAGACTCTACTAGACCTGTTTGGTACGATGAGATCAACAAATCTGGGTCTGATACCATCTTTGTCATGACCCAGGCCGTCGTGAGTGGCACCCACCCAACCTCCGGATGAGTGAACCGGTAGAGTTCAACCCTTTGCCTAGACTAACAGCCTAAAACCAGCAAATAGAAAATAAACTAATAATTCAAATAAGCAAAGGCCCTTCATTGAAATAAAAATGCAGAAATCCCCCATAGAATATGAAAGTCATTGTACCAAACACTACCAATACTAGCGTACAGGGATGCAACCCCAAAACTTAAAGCAATAAAGAGATTGTCTAAGCCCGAAATAATTGGGCTATAACTCAAAGATAAACACCAAGGCGGCTAGGTCGAACAGCTCACCCTTGATATCTGGAACAGTCAGGCCTACAAGTGAGGTCGCGCGTCAACTGCCGGAAGATTTTCTGTACTCACAAAGAAAATAAGCAAGTGTAGTATCAGTACACAACCACCGTGTACTGGTAGGATCATCATCCAGTTCAAAATAAAATAATGTATATTCAGCACAACAGATCAAGTATAAGTACGGAAAACATCCAACAAGTCAACAGGCTCCCCTAGACTACAAGTCTCTGCCTAGCTTATTCCCGCATGAAATCCACCTCTTATAACTCTAAGCAACAATCACAGAACAATAAATCATCATTTTTGTCTAGCCCAGACCCACCCTAGGGTCCTCTCTAACAACACCTAAGTGTTAAACAGACAACCCGACCTAATCCAAGATAAACTCAACAGATACAATAAGATTCCTGGTCACTTAAGGACCACCAACCAATATCACAATTCAATAAAGCAGCCCGGTCCACTCACAGAACCAATAACAGTCAATGCAATGCAATAATATCAATGAAATGATGCAGTAAAATAATCCCATACCAGGCGTGGTACCCAAGTCAACCATTAGTATTACGTACCAGGCGTGGTACCCGTGCCAACTGTTAGTATTCTGTACCAGGAGTGGCACCCAAGCTAACCATTTGTTATACTCGTACCAGGCGTAGTACCCGAGCCAACCGAATGTCAACAATCCACAGTCAAATAATGAACAAACAACTTGTAAACCAACAAGCAACACATTGTTCAATTCACAGACTGTAAAATAGGACCCTTAAACATTCTACATAATTCCTCTAAGCAATGCAATTCATACAAACACTTAGATAAGAGTACAAAAATATACAACATTCACAGGAATCGTAAGCCATCACCTACCTCGAAATGATCCAAGCTCTACTCAACCTGAGTTTTCCCGTGTTCCGGATTCCTTTCTCATTATTGGTCTAAAACAATATACAAGTACTTGAATTAACAAACAAGGCCTGGACATTACCCGGATTATACTAAATCCTAAACCCTAGGACAACCATGATCATCCTACCCTTTTTCCAGGGCTTCCCCCCATTAATTTCCCTAGTTATATCATTTTCACGGATAAAAGTAGAGAATTTAACAACATACGATATTAATACCTTACTTTTAACAATACCCAAGAACTTTCATGCCTAGAATCCCCTTTATTCCCCTGATTCTACCATCCCTAGGTTATTCCAACTTTTCCCCAAGTTCCCTCCTAGCAATTCTACCGCATAGGAAAAGTAGTACGAAGTTTGGGGAGTAGAATCCTTACCTTTAGGATAAAAAATAGTGGAAAACTGGTAGAAATCGCCCAAACTCGCCCCCTTCTTCTCCAAAAATATTTCCAGAAAAAGTGAACTATGTTGGGAAAGTTTTTACATTAAATCCCGTCACGCTCCGCTATAGCGGTCCGCTCCGCCATAGCGGTACCGCCGTAGCGGAGTCCTCCACTATGGCGGAGGCTGACCGATGTTGACTTCCACTATAGTGGTAATTTCTCTGCTACAGTGGATGTTGCTATGGTGAAGTAGTGGTTGACATGGGACAGAAAGTCAGAAAACCTCCAAAACTAGTCTATTTTACAACACAATTATTTTTTCGACGTCCCGGAACAACCCCTTCATGTCAACCTCGATTCTGGGAGTTCTGCTTACCCGAATTCAATTCTGAAAAGTCCCCCGGACTCCTTTATATGTTAGCTACGAGGAAAACTATCTCAACACAAGACATCCAACCCAATACTTACCTGGATTGCCCTAGACTCCACCTCGCTCCAAAATCGACTGAGGCTAGCCTAGCCCAGAATTTCAAACTCCCAAACCCGGAGTTTTCTAACTCTAAAACTTGGCACGATTGGACTACCCGTAACGATGGACCCAATCATTAAATCGTGTGATAGCGATTCGTGATCGTATGACCTCAACTAGCCTTGTGAAAAGGTCAATCTTGTTTTGTGGTGTCATAGCATTCCCGAGAATGGGGTGTTCTCATTTGAGAATTTTATTAACATCACACGTATATGAAAATATTTGATTTAGATTAGAATTTGGTAAAGAGTTTTATTTTTTTAAAAATGTTTTAAATATTTACAAAAAAAATACTTTTATTATGATATATTTGTGTATATATTTATTTTATAAGAGTTTCATAAATTATTAATATTTTAGCAGAGATAGTAAACTTAGTTATGTTGAAAATTATTATTATAATATAGTAGGTTTTATTTGAAATAATTTTCTATTCATTATGATATATTCAAAAAGTTATATTTATTTTACCACGAGCCTACGCAATACCCGAATATATACATAATAGGATGAAAATAATTTAAGTGTGGCCACCTCCACAACACGTGAAGGTGAAGGAAGTGAGAAGCATGTATTTTACTAAGCTAGGTGGCAGCTTTACATGCTTATATATATGTTATGATAAATTGATTCATTTTCCTTTTAAATTAAAATGAGTTTTTTCTTTCATATCTATATTCCTACATAGACTACTGTAAGCATTCTCCATTTTCATATAGTGTGTAAGAGATATTTAGCTTCTATCTAAATAAGTATTTAGTAGTATATTGAAAAGCTTTGAGGAAAAATATTTTTTTCACTACTTATTTGATCTGCGAAAGGAAAATTGAATACTTACGCCAAGGTATTCAAGCCCAAATTTGAGTTTAATTTAGTTTCGGATCTTTTCGTAGTGGTTCAAGCTTGGACATCATCAATCTAATAGCTTGTCATCGGACGACAGGTAGGTTACGGTCTAAATCCTCTAGATTTCGCATATATAGGATAAAATTTTATTAATGGGCAACCTTGGGTTGGGTTTATTAGGTTGGTACCATAGACCTAGACCATATTATTCATGTCTGCCTACTTTTGTTCCTCCGATGCTTGTAGTACTTGCCGATATATTTTATTTACCCTTGTGGTCTTGTGAGTCCTTGTTGACTCTGGAACATAGAAGGTGGATTATTGGGAATGTTCGCGAGTCCCGGACATAGAAATATCCTTCTAGGCTGGTTATGCTTGTTGAGTAGCTTTGGAGCCTGTGCATGGCCGATAGGTTGATTGTGAGCTGATGGGCGGCTATTTTTGTTGATCATCCATTTTCGTGCATATAAAGAGGATTTATCCATGTTTTATTACGGTTTTGGCTTTGAGCCTATTGGAATTATTTTCTAAACCTTGCATGGCCCTGGGGGCCCTTTTTTATAGGAAATGAACTGAAAATGGTTTAATTTAACTTATGAATCTTCTTGGGGTAAAAGAAGGATAAATTATGTTTTCCATCAGTAATTTTATTATTAATGCTAGAGTCAGCAGGCCAAGGGTACTAGTTGAGTTTCTTACTAAATCTGAATGATTTTAGTCTCGGTCAGACCGAGCATCTGAGATGACTTTCTACTGTTTAGACTCGGTTACGTCTGGGCACCCTCGGAGGGGTTTTTGAGATATTTTCCCACTACTTTAGTCCTACACAGGGTCTGGGCATGAATATTCGAGACTGACTCTCTATCTTGAACCCGGACTTGCTTCTGGATGACATGTTTTGATACTGAGTTTTAGTATAAGGTCCGGGACCTCCATGGACCTTGTCATCCGGGCCTGGGGCTTTGGACTGCGTATGTTAGAGGGGTGGTATATGGTGGAGTAGAGACATACGTGCAGTTTCCTTCCATAGAACCTACCTGCTAGGCCTGATCGGCACCGGAGAGGGTACATAAAGAGATACCATTTCACCTGAGATCTTCATGCATCATATCATTCATTATTTTATCCTCCACCCTTGTTTGTTGTTTGTTGATTGTACGCTTTGGTAGTATGGGATGCCGGGGGGTTTATTTTCACTTGTTTATGTTCCTCGGTTGTATGGGCAGCCGGGGGACTGTAGGTAGACTCTTGTTATTTATTTACGAAATTGTTCCCTGTTACGGCTAGGTTGTTGGTTTCTGGATTTGAGATTGACATGATTAGTTCGATCTTTGATTTCTATTTTCCCGAGCATGTCTATCTCTACTCTTTGCTCCCTTTTTCTTATACTTGAGGTTACCGATATACCGTCTATTTCTAGAACTTATTATGTATATACTATTATCGCAAGGATCTCAGGTGCTTCTTTTCTTACTTTCACTTGTGCCTGTGTGTATATATTATACTTGCTAGCCTTGTATGTTGTTCTGTTGTCTATCCTCTGTTCTAGTTCTTGTGTACTTTTTTGTTGATTTCCGTGATGGCTTATTTCTATTATATCTGTTATTACTCTTTTATCTTATATGTGCCCAGTCGGCCTATGATACCTATTGGGTACCTTATGCTTTGCATTAGGTACTCACCCTACACACTGCATCTTCTGGTGCAGATCCTAGTGTGAGCCATCGCCACTAGCTTGTGAGAGACTCGTGCTTGGAGTTTTTGGTGATACTCTGTACTGAGGGTGAGCTCTTAGAGACCGGAGATTAGCTTTTAGTTATCTTTTGATTATGTACTCTATTTCGACTCGGAGATAGCTTGTATATATTATTTTGGACCCTTATACTCCTTATGTAGATCCGACTCTTATACGCTATAATATGATATCTATTTTCTTTATCATATTCCTTTGCTTCCGCTTTTTAAGCTATGCTTTCATTTGGATTGTTAGATAGTAGCCCATTACTAACTATTTTGGGCTACGAAGACTGGTTCGCCTACTGGGATTGTAGGTACCATCATGATCGAGAAATCGAGTTGCGACAGCTTGGTATCAAAGCCCAGGTACACCTGTGTCATTGGCAGATCGAGGCAGAGACGTCTGTACTCAATCTTCGGGAGGCTACAGTGACATCTTAGGAAATATGACTCTTTCATTGCTTCTGTATCGTGCGTCTTATCCTTGATTGTTTCCTGAAATCTCACTTATTCTAGTTCATTCTCCCACGGATGGTTTGTACGAGAGCAGTTTACCAGACTTATCCAGGGTTCTATGATTGTATTTGAGTACAAGACCCTCTTTCACCAGTTTGCTCCATTTGGGGCTATGATCATGCCTACAAAGCCTAATAGAGTTCATAGGTTTGTCTGGAGGGGATGCGGACAGAGCTTAGGCAACCAACGGAGATCTTAGTTGCTAGTGGTTAGTCATTTCAGGCTATTACAGGCTATGTCCATATAGGAGAGGACTTGCACCGATATGATCAGGGGGCTAGAGATAAGAGACCTCGTTATCAGGGTAACTTCAGTGGTTCTCGATAGGGTGGTAGAGGTTCAAGCCAGTGGGGCCGGGGTTATCAGCCACCACAGCACCAGTGTCAGTCCGGCCAACCAGTTAAGGCTTCACTTCAGACTTCCGGTAGTACCCAGTTTGAGCAGGGTCAGAGCAGCCATCAGGGCTATAGCAATCAGTCTTTGAGGGGTACAGCTTCTAGGGCATCAGGCCGCGGTGGCCATATGGGATCTGTTGGTTCATCCCGACCGAGTAGGTCATCAGTGGATTATTTTACTTGTGGTGTGATTGGTCATTTTTCTAGAGATTGCCCTCAGCAGGGTACAGTTCAGCCGGCTGAGCATTTACAAGCAGTTCAGCCTCCGGCTAGAGGGGGTGGTGATCAGGGTAGAGGTGGTGCTCCATATGGCAGAGTAGGTGGTAGGGATAGAGGTCGGGCAGGTGGAGTCATCGTCAGTTCTATGCGGTCCCTGGGAGACCGGAGGCAGAGGCCTCGAATGCTGTGATTACAGGTACAATTTATGTGTGCCATCTTTCTGCTATGGCTTTATTTGATCCTGGATCTACTTGTTCATATGTATCTACCTACTTTCTGCCTTATTAAGGGTTGGCTAGTGAGCCATTATCTGTTCCTATTTCTGTTTTGGCCCAGTTAGGAGATTCTTTAGTAGTGGATCGGATTGTGAGATCCTGTGTGATATCTGTTGGTGATTTGGAGACTTGGGGTAATTTGATGATATTCGATATGTTAGATTTTGATGTGATACTGGGCATGGACTGGTTATCCCCTCACCGTGCAATTTTGGATTGTTATGCCAAGGCCGTTACCATGGTCATGCCCGGTGATCCCTGGTTGTGTGGCAGGGTTCTGTTAGCCATGCAGCGTCTGGGATCATCTCTTGTCTTCGAGATAGGACATTGATTTCCCATTGGTGTTTAGCTTATCTAGCATATGTCCGAGAAGCTAGTGTTGACCCTTCATCTCCTAAGTCTGTTCCTATGGTTAGAGACTTCCTAGATGTGTTTCCTACCGACCTGCCAGGCCTTCCACCTAAGAGAGATATTGATTTCGCTATTGAGTTAGAGCCGGGCATCAGGCCAATTTCTATTTCTCCTTACTGTATGGCTCCTGCTGAGTTGAGAGAGCTTAAGGAGCAGCTCCAAGATCTGTTAGCTAAGGGGGGTAATTAGATCGAGTGTGATGCCTTGGGGTGCTCCTCTCCTATTTTTCAAGAAGAAATATGGGTCGAAGCGGATGTGTATTGATTATTAGCAGCTGAATAGGGTGACAGTGAAGAATAGGTATCTGATGCCGAGTATTAATGACTTGTTTGATCAGCTTCAGGGTTCAATCGTGTTTTCAAAGATTGATTAGAGGTCCGGCTACCATCAGTTGAGGATTAGAGCGGAGGACATCCCTAAGACAGCATTCAGGACATGTTATGTCCATTATGAGTTCTTGGTGATGTCTTTTGGGTTGACTAATGCCGCTACAGCCTTTATGGATTTGATGCATAAGGTGTTTAGCTCATATTTGGATATGTTCGTGAAAGTCTTCATTGATGACATTCTGATATACTCGAGAAGTAGGGATGAGCATGAGCAGCACTTGAGGATTATACTCTAGACTTTGAAAGATCATCTGCTTTATGCCAAATTCTCAAAGTGCGAGTTTTGGCTAGAGTCAGTTGCATTCCTAGGGCACATGGTGTCTAAGGATGGGATTAGGGTCGATCGGGGAAAGATTTCAGCGGTTTGTGATTGGCCTAGACCTACTACTGCTATTGAGGTCTTAAGCTTTGTTGGGTTAGCCGGTTACTACAGATGCTTCATTCAGGGATTTTCTTCCATAACAGCACCCTTGACTATGCAAACTAGGAAGGATATCCCATTTCAGTAGTCAAATCAGTGCGAGGATAGCTTTCAGAGGCCTAAGGCCTTATTGACTTCAGCTCCAGTTTTGACTTTGTTGGTTGAGTGTCAGAGTTTCTTCGTGTATTATCATGCTTCAGGGGTCGGTCTTGGTTGTGTTTTGATGTAGCAGGGTCGAGTTATAGCATATGAATCAAGATAGCTAAAGGTTCATGAGCACAACTACCCCACTCGTGACTTAGAGTTGGCGGCGATAGTCTTCACGCTTAAGATCTGGAGGCACTACTTATATGGAGTTCACTGTGAGATATTCACCGATCACCATAGTCTTTAGTACATTAGGAGTCAGCGAGAGCTGAACTCGGGGCAGAGGAGATGGATTGAGATACTGAAGGACTACGATTTCACTATTCTATACCATTCGGGCAAGGCAAACATGGTAGTGGATGCCTTGAGTCAGAAGGCGGTGAGTATGGGAAGATTAGCTTCTCTTTCAGTTTTAGAGTGAATGTTGGCCTTAGACATCCAGTCCTTGGCTAACCATTTGGTTAGGCTTAATTTGTCAGATCCTAGCAGAGTTCTTGCCAGTATCGAGGTTCGTTCTACTTTGATTGATCAGATTCAGAGCCATCAGTTTGCGGATCAGCAGTTGTGTGACCTTCATGATTAGGTTGTTTGGGGTGAGGCCAGCCGGGCTACTCTAGATTCAGATGGGGTTCTGAGGTTTGATAGCCGCCTTTGTGTTTCGAGGGTTGATGATTTGATTCAGTTTATTCTCAGTGAGGCACATTGTTCTAGGTATTTCATCCCATCCTGGCGCAGCCAAGATGTACAGAGATTTGAGGTAGCTTTACTAGTGGAGTGGTATGAAGCAGGACGTAGCAGAGTTTGTACCTTGGTGTTTGAACTGTCAGCAGGTAAAGTTCAAGCACATGGGACCTGGTGGTTTGACTCAGCGACTTCTTATTCTTGAGTGGAAGTGGGAAGGGATTACTATGGATTTCATAGTTTGTTTACCACGCACTTCTAGGGGTTTCGACTCTATTTGGGTAATTGTTGATTGGCTGACTAAGTCAGTGCACTTTTTTCCAGTTGAGATTACTTACAATGCAGAGAGGTTAGCTCATATTTACCTTCGTGAGATTATTCGATTGCACGAGGTCCCAACTTCTATCATTTCAAACCGCGGCACATAGTTCACATCTCAGTTCAGGAAAGTTATTCAGCGAGATTTGGGTACAGAGGTTCATCTTAGTATGACATTCCACCCTCAGACAGATGGTCAGTCTGAGAGGACTATTCAGGTCCTGGAATACATGCTTCGGGCTTGTGTTCTTGACTTTGGAGGTTCTTGGGATCAGTTTGTGCTTTTGGCAAAGTTTGCTTATAATAATAGTTTTCATTCGAATATTGGCATGGCACCTTTTGAGGCTTTGTATGGTAGGCATTTCAGATCGCCAGTTGGTTGATTTGATGGTTTTGAGTCTAGGCCACAGAGTACATATTTGCTTCGAGATTCCTTAGACCGAGTCCGAGTGATTCAGGACAGACTTCGGGCAGCTCAGAACAGGCAGAAGAGTTATGCTGATCGTAGGCTTCGTGCCTTGGATTTTTGTGTTAGTGACTTGGTGTTTCTCTGTGTGTCGCCCATGAAGGGAATGATGAGGTTTGGTAGGCGGGGAAAGCTTAGCCCTAGGTACATTGGGCCGTTTGAGATTCTTCAGAAGGTTGGTTGTGTTGCCCAGCAGTTAGCCTTGCCTCCGATGTTTTTAGTTATACATCATGTATTTCATGTTTCGATGGAGCGCCGATATATCCCAGATGAGTTTCATGTGTTCCAGTGGGATTCAGTTCAGTTGGATGAGAGTTTAGCCTTTGTTGAGGAGCCGGTAGCTATTTTGGCCAGAGATGTCAGGAGATTGAGGTCTATGGAGATCCCGGTTGTTAAGGTTCAGTTGAGGCACCGTCCAGTTGAGGAGGCTACCTGGTAGACCGAGAGAGGTATGCGGGCTTAGTATCTGCAGTTGTTTGATCCTTCAGGTACTTCCTTGTCCTTAACTTTCGAGGACGAAAGTCCTTTTTAGTAGCGGATGATGTAATGACTCTTCCAGTTATTTTCGCGTATACATTTTCCTTGTACTGTTAGAGCCTCCCTATAGTGGCCCCAAGTCATTTATGGCTTGCTGGGACCAGTGGTTCGGTGCCCTGGCCGTTCGATTGGTCATTATGACCAATTCCCTGTCTTAGGAGATGAGTATCAAAATCGTGCGATAGCGATTTGCGATCGTATGACCTCAACTAGCCTTGTGAAAAGGTCAATCATGATTTGTGGAGTCATAGCATTCCCGAGAATGGGGTGTTCTCATTTGAGAATTTTACTAACATCGCGCGTATTTGGAAATATTTGATCTAAATTCGAATTTGGTAAAGAGTTTTATTTTTTTAAAAATATTTTAAATATTTACAAAAAAAAATACTTTTATTATGATATATTTATGTATGTATTTATTTTATAAGAGTTTCATAAATTATTAACATTTTAGCAGAGATAAAAAACTTAGTTATGTTGAAAATTATTATTAGAATATAGTAGGTTTTATTTAAAATAATTTTCTATTCATTATGATATATTCAAAAAGTTATATTTATTTTACCACGAGCCTACGCAATACCCGAATATATACATAATGGGATGAAAATAATTTAAGTGTGGCCACCTCCACAACACGTGGAGGTGAAGGAAGTGAGATGCATGTATTTTACTAAGCTAGGTGGCAGCTTTACATGCTTATATATATGTTATGATAAATTGATTCATTTTCCTTTTAAATTAAAATGAGTTTTTTCCTTTCATATCTATATTCCTACATAGACTACTGTAAGCATTCTCCATTTTCATATAGTGTGTAAGAGATATTTAGCTTCTACCTAAATAAGTATTTAGTAGTATATTGAAAAGCTTTGAGGAAAAATATTTTTTTTCACGTCTTATTTGATCTGTGAAAGGAAAATTGAATACTTACGCCAAGGTATTCAAGCCCAAATTCGAGTTTGATTTAGTTTCGGATCTTCTCGGAGTGGTTTGAGCTTGGACATCGTCAATCTAGCAGCTTGTCATCGGACGACAGGTACATTACGGTCTAAATCCTCTAGACTTTGCATATATAGGATAAAATTATATTAATGGGTATCCTTGGGTTGGGTTTATTAGGTTGGTACCGCAGACCTGGACCGCTTTATTCATGTATGCCTACTTTTTTTCCTCCGATGCTTGTAGTACTTGCTGATACGTTTTATTTACCCTTGTGGTCTTGTGAGGCCTTATTACACTGGAATATAGAAGGTGGGTTATTGGAAATGTCTGCGAGTCCCGGACATAGAAATATCCTTCTAGGCTGGTTATGCTTACTGAGTAGCTTTGGAGTCTGTGCATGGCCGATAGGTTGATTGTGAGCTGATGGGCGGCTATTAGTGTTGATCATTCATTTACATGCATATAAAGAGGATTTATCCATGTTTTACTACGGTTTAGGCTTCGGGTCAACTAGAATTATTTTCTAAACCTTGCATGGCCCCAGGGGCCCATTTTCGATAGAAATGAACTGAAATGGTCTGATTTAACTTTTGAAACTTCTCGGGGTAAAAGAAGGATAAATTATAATTTCTATCACCAATTTTACTATTAACACTATACTCGGTAGGGCCGGGTACTAGTTGAGTTTCTTACTAAACCGGGATGATTTTAGTCTCTGAGATGACTTTCTACTGTTTAGACCCAGTTACGTCTGGGCACCCTTGGAGGGTTTTTGAGATATTTTCCCACTACTTTAGTCGTGGACAGGGTCTGGGAATGAATATTCGAGACTGGGTCTCTATCTTGAACCCGGACTTCCTTTCGTATGACATATTTTGATGTTGAGTTTTAGTATGGGGTCCGGGACCTCCATAGACCTTGTCGTCCGGGCCTGGGGCATTGGGTTGCGTGTGCTGGAGGGAGGGTATACGGTGGAGTAGAGGTATACGGGCAATGTCCTTCCATGGAACCTACCTGCTGGGCTCGTGTCACGACCCAACCCGTCGTGAGTGGCACCCACCCAACCCCAGGATGAGCGAACCAATAGAGTTCAACCCTTGCCTAGACTAACAGCCTAAAAACAGCAAGCGAAAAGTAAACTAACAACCAAACAATTTAATAACTAAACATAATTATTATCCCTGGGAAAATCCCTCTTAGGAACTGAAAGTCATTGTACCAAACATCAATACCAAATATCTAGAATATGTGCAACACCAAAAGACAAAATGAAACAGTTTAAGTCTGAAATAAATGGACTGAAACTCTAAAAGATAACCCAAGGTAGCTCGAAATAAGCAGCTCACCCTTGAAAGTCAGATATTGCCGGTGCTAGATGCGAGGTCGCGTCTCAGTCGCTGGTAGATTTCATGTACTCACCAAAAGAAAGACAAGTGCAGTATCAGTACACCACCACTGTGTACTGGTAGGATCATCAGCCAGTTTCCAAGTAAACAGTATATATAACAGTACAACATATACAAGTAAATATATGGAAAGCATGTAACAAGTATACAGGCCCTAGACTACAAGTCTCTACCTACCTTGTCCAGCATGAAATCCATCTTTTACAGTTCTATATCACGAACATGAGCCATTAACTATACCCTTCAGTCTAGCCCGGACTCACCCTGGAATCCCCTCTAGACACATACCAAAGTAATGATTCAACCCGGCCTAAACCAAGACCAACACAGCAGTTAAACAAGTTCCCGCCCATTAAAGGACCACCAATAATAGCACCTTTAACTAGACAACCCGGTCCACTCACGGAACCAATACCAAGTATCACATTCAGTAAAACAATTCGGTCCACTCACGGAACCAATATCAACCAATGCAATACAATAGTCAATGAAACAATGCAAGATCCAATAAAGTGAACCTGTACCAGGCGTGGTACCCGTGCCAACCGAATGTTATACCCGTACCAAGCGTGGTACACATGCCAACCATGTGTTATACCCGTACCAGGAGTGGTACTCGAGCCAACCAAATGTCAACAAACCACAGTCAATATATGAACACACACAACTTGTAAAACCAACAAGTAAAATCGTTCAATCACAGACTGTAAATAGGAACCTAGACATTCCACACAATTTCCCTAATCCATGTAATGCATACAATCACTTAGACATGAGTACATGAATATATACATTCACAGAAAATCATAAGCCATCACCTACCTCAAAATGTTCCAAGCTCTATTCGACCCGAGCTTTCCCGTGTTCCGGATTCCTCTCTCATTCTTGGTCTAAAACAACACACAGGACATATAGTTAACACCCAAGGCCTGTACATTACCCGGATTATACTAAATCCCCAAACCCATGATCATCCCACGCTTTTCTTGGGATTTTCCACCGTTAATTCTCCTAGTTCTATCATCTTTTAAGGATAAAACAGGGAATTAAACAACCTATGATCATAATAATATACTTTAATCCATACCCAAGAACTCACATGCTTGGAATCCCCTTCCTTCCCTGAATTCCACCATCCCTAGGTTATTCTAACCTTCCCCAAATTCCCTCCTAGCCATTCTACCTCTTAGGAAACGTAATAAAAAGATTGGGGAACAAAAACCTTACCTTAGGGGAGAATTTTGACGGAGAAAAGAAGAAAAACACCTGGAATCGCCTAAACCTTCTCCCAAAACGAACTTGTGAAAAATGGAATGTTTTGGGAGCTGTTTCTTCATTAAAAACACATCGGCCCGCTATAGCGGTCCCCGTTCCGCTATAGCGGTCTTAAGTAGGTTGACCGCCCTATGACCGCCGCTATAGCGGTAATTTCTACTGCTATAGCGGTGGCCGCTGTCGCATGTGACCGCGCTCATCACGGATAGAAAGTCCAAAAATCTGCCAATTTTGTCCATTCACAACACACATGTTTCCCCCGACGTCCTGAAATAATCCCTTCACGTCAAATGCGATTCTGGGAGTTCTACTTACCCAAATGTGATTCTGAAAAGTCCCCCGGACACCTTTATGTCTTGGCTACGTGGAAAACTAGCTCAATCCAAGACACCCTAACCCATCTTTACCCGAATTTCCCTAGACTCTACCTCGCTCCAAAACCAGTCGAGGCTAGCCTAGCCCAGAATTTCAAACTCCCAAACTCGGAGTTTTCTAACTATAAAACTTGGCACGATGGAATTCCCTATAATGACAGACCCGGTCATTATAATAGATACCAATTTACCCATCGTTCATCCCCGAATGATCAACCCAAAATTACGAAATAAAAGGAAGGAAGTGCAGTACCTGAATCCTCAAATAATTGAGGGTACTTGTCCCGCATGTCCTTCTCGGTTTCCCAAGTGGCTTACTCAATCGGATGATGCTTCCACTGAACCTTCACCATATCAATCACCTTTGTCCTCAACCTCCAGATATCCCGAGCAAGAATCAAAACTGGTTCATCCTCATAAAGAAGATCCTTATCAAAAAGTACCTCATCCCACTTGATGACGTAGTCCCCATCCCTATGGTATCGCTTGAGCATGGAAACATGGAATACCATATGGACACCCGACAAACAAGGTGGCAGTGCTAACTTGTAAGCCACTGGCACCACAATTTCAAGTACTTCAAACGGACCGATGAACCGAGGACTAAGCTTGCCCTTCTTACCAAACCGCATAACCCCTTTCATTGGCGATACCTTTAGCAATACTTGTTCACCAACCTGAAAGTCCATGTCCCGGACCTTGCGATCTGCATACTTCTTTTGCCGGCTTTGATCAGCCAACAACTTGGTCTGTATGCCCCTTACCTTTTCCTGCACTTCCTTCACTAAATCCACACCCAGAGGCTTCACATTACCTTCCTCAAACCACCCAACCGATGATCTGCAGTTCCTCTCATACAGGGCCTCGAATGGTGCCATATCGATACTGGAGTGGTAGTTGTTATTGTATGAGAATTCGCACAATGGTAGAAACTGGTCCCAATGACCACCGAAGTCCATTACACATGCTCTCAGCATGTCCTCCAGTACATGAATCGTCCTCTCTAACTGACCATCAGTCTGAGGATGAAAGGTTGTGCTAAAAGTGAGTTGTGTACCCAACTCTTCATGTAACTTGCCCCAGAACTTAGAAGTAAACTGTGTACCCCTGTCTGAAATGATGGATAGTGGTACCCCATGCAGTCTCACAATCTCCTTCACGTAGATCATAGCCAATTACTGCAAATTGTAATCTACCCTGACCAGAATGAAATGAGCGGACTTGGTCAGCCTGTCAACAATGACCCAAATTGAGTCATACTTCCCCAATGTCTTGGGAAGACCCACCACTAAAACCATGGCTATCCTTTCCCACTTCCACTCTGGAATTGGCAGTCTCTGAAGTAGTCCTGCAGGTCTCTGATGCTCATACTTTACCTGTTGGCAGTTCTGACATTTGGAAACAAAATCTACTATGTCTCTTTTCATCTCGGGCCACCAGTAACGCTGCCTCAAGTTCCTGTACATTTTGGTCACACTCGGATGAATTGAGTACCGCGAACCATGAGCTTTGTCAAGATTTTCTGAATTATATCGTCAACCAGAGGAATACAAATCCTCTCCCTGAAATGCAACACTCCACCAGAGTCTAACATGACATCTCTGGACTCCCCAAATATTACCTTACCTCGCAATTTACCCAGTTTCGGATCCTGAACCTGTTTCGCCTTTATTTCTTCTATGAAGGTGGACTTGACATCAATATTGTCCAACAACCCACCTTCATCTGAAACACCCAAGTGCATGAACTTGGCCTTTAAAGCCCGAATCTCCTTAGCCAATGGTCATTTGGACACCCCCAAACAAGCCAAGCTACCCATGCTAACAATTTTTTGGCTCAATGCGTCTGCCATCACATTAGCCTTACCCGGATAGTACTGAATTGTCACGTCATAATCCTTCAATAACTCCATCCATCTCCTCTGCCTCAGATTCAAATCCTTCTGACTGTAAACGTATTGTAGACTGCGATGATCTGTGAATACCTCACACTTGACACCATAAAGATAGTGTCTCCAGATTTTCAATGCAAACACCACAGTTGCCAACTCTAAATTGTGAGTCGGGTAATTCCTCTCATGCGCCTTCAACTACCTGGATGCATAGGCGATCACATTCCTGTCTTGTATCAACACAGCACCCAAACCAGAATTTGAAGCATCACAGTAAACAACAAAGTCTTTACCTTCAACCGGCAAGGACAAAATAAGGGTTGTGGTCAGAAGTGTCTTGAGCTTTTGGAAGCTCCCCTCGCACTAGTCGGACCACACGAACGGTACCTCCTTCTGTGTCAGCCTGGTCAGGTGAGTAGCAATAGAAGTAAAATTCTTAACAAACCTCCGGTAGTACCCCGCGAGCCCAACAAAACTCCTCACCTCGGTCACAGAGCTAGGCCAAACCCAACTCTTGACTACCTCAATTTTCTGGGGATCCACCATCACCCCTTTTTCTGACACTACATGCCCCAAGAATGCCACAGAAGTCAACTAAAACTCGCACTAAGTGAATTTTGCATAAAGCTTTTGGTGCCTCAAGATATCCAGCACAATACGAAGATGATTAGCATGCTCCTCCCTACTCTTAGAGTAGATCAAAATATCATCGATGAACACGATAATGAAAGAATCTAAGTAGGACTTAAACACACCATTCATCAAACTCATGAATGTTGCTGGAACATTGGTCAAACCAAACGACATTACTAGAAACTCATAATGTCCATACCGAGTCCGAAAAGCAGTTTTCGAAATGTCCTCAAGTCTAATCTTTAGCTGATGGTACCCCGACCTCAAGTCAATTTTTGAGAACACTGATGCACCCTGAAGCTGGTCAAACAAATCATCTATACCGGGTAGAGGGTACTTATTCTGGATGGTCACCTTGTTCAACTGCCTATAATCTATGCACATCCGCATACTACCATCCTTCTTCTTTACAAACAAGACCGGAGCACCCCAAGGTGAAGCACTTGGATGTATAAATCCCTTATCTAGGAGTTCCTACAGCTGAGTCTTAAGTTCCCTTAACTCTGGCGGAGCCATTCTATACAGAGGAATAGAAATGGGATGAGTGTCTGGCTCCAAATCAATACAAAAATCTATGTCTCTGTCCGGAGGCATGCCAGGAAAGTCCGCTGAAAACACCTCTAAAATTTCAGAAACCACTGGAACTGACTCAATAGGAGGGGACTCCACACTATCATCCCAGAGATGAGACAAAAAGTCTAGACACCCCCTCCCCACTATATTCCTAGCGCGGAAAAACGATATTATCTTAACTGGCTTAGGCTTGTACACACCTTCCCACTCTAGCCTATCCTTGCCCGAAATTTCTATAGCCACAGTCTTGGTGTTACAGTTCAACACAGCATGATAAGGAGATAGCCAGGTCATACCCAAGATAATATCAAAATTAGCCATATCCAAGATTACCAAGTCTACCCAAGTATGTAACCCCACAAAAACAACAGAACAGTCACAATATACATGAGTCATAGCCACCGACTCTCCCACTGAGGTAGAAACATAGATAGGGGAATCAAGGATATCACAGGTCAAACAAAGCCCCAAAGAAAAACTCACAAACACATAAGATATGTAGAACCAAGGTCAAATAATACCGAAGCCATTTTATCACAAACAAGAATAGTATATGTGATCACCGCATCTGAGGCTTCTGCCTCAGTCCTTCCTGGAAAAGCATAGCAATGCGCTCGATCATCAATCCGGGCAACTTCCTGGGCTGGCTGGGCCGCACCCCTGCCTGTGCTGTCGTTCCCTCTGTCTCCCCAGCCTCCCTGAAAATTACCCCGCCCACCCTGTGGGCGACCCCTAGCATTACTGCCTCTGCCTGCCGAAACTACTGCTCTAGTTTGCTGCTGACCCTGATTACCTGTCTGTCTATGTGGACACTCCCTCTTAAAGTGGCCCAACTCACCACAATAAAAGCAACCATGGTCAATAGTAGGTCTGCTAGCTGATGTATAGGATGCTCCCTGGCCTCTAGGAGCTGAAGACTGAGCTCCCTGACGATGTATAGGATGTGGACACTCCCTCTTAAAGTGGCCCAACTCACCACAATGGAAGCAACCATGGTCAATAGTAGGTCTGCTAGCTAATGTATAGGATGCTCTCTGGCCTCTAGGAGCTGAAGACTGAGCTCCCTGACGACCACCTGTTGTAGATGGCAGAGCTGACTGAATAGGACGGACCGAATAAGCCTGCTGATGCTGGCTCCGAGAGTATGAACCACTATAGTTTCCCTCATTATGGGGCTTCTTGGCTAAAGTCTTAGCCTGCCCCTCTTGTCTAACTCTCTCAATCTTCTTCACATAATCCACCACATCATTAAATCCCTTTCCTAAAGAAGTCATATTCACCGACAGTACCTGCAGATCACTATTCAGACCCTTGACAAACAACCGGACCCGTTCCTCCTCAGAACCCAACATCTGTGTAGCAAAATAAGACAACGCATGGAACTTAGCCTCATAAGCTGAGATCGACATGCTACCCTGCTCTAAGTTCAGAAACTCATCCTTCTTCTGGTCCCTCAAAGTACGGGGAACGTACTTCTCTAGAAACAAAGTATGGAACTACTCCCAAGTCAGTAGAGGTAGGATAGAAGACCGACACTCAACATGAGACCTCCACCACTTCTTGGCATCACCCTGCAGCTGAAAAGTGACAAACTCCACCCCATGCTGACGTACAATACCCAACTTGTGCAATCTCTCATGGCAATCCAGGATGAACTCATAGGCATCCTCCTTGTCTGTACCCTGAAACATCGGAGGTTTCAGCTTAATGGACTTAGTCAGCATCTCATGCTCATTACCTGTCATCACTGGGCCTAGCATTGGCCTGAGGGGATCATTTATGCCCGAAGTTGCATCCATCCTTGGTATAGTTGTAACCGCTGGCTGAGTATCCAAAGCCTGATTTTCATAAGCTGCGGGTATGACTCCAGCACCAACCAAGCCACTCAGAATATCCCACGCCTGCCTAAAAGCTTCCGGTGTCATAGTAGAAAGGCATGCACCCTCAATCGGTGCCGCCTCCTCCTAAGCCCCTCCATCCTCTACAACCACTTCTTCTACATCCTCAGCCACATGATCCTGAGGTGGGAGAGGGGTTACCTCACGTGAAGCAACAGCTCGAGCTCCACCCCTGGCGGGTGCAGCTCCAGCTCATCCCCTGCCCCTTCCCTTACCTCTGTCGTGAACTGTCGGGCCTGCTTTTAGGACCGCTAGCCTTGCTCCATTATTCCTTGTAGTAACCATCTGCAGACAGAAGAGTGAACGAAGTTAGATACTAATTTGTATCACCAGATACCAATTGGAATTAAGTTATAGCACGAAGGAAAGAAGGAAGAGATAGTTTTTCCTAAAGCCCCATAGCCTCTCAAAGAAAAGTACAGATGTCTCTGCACCGTTCCGCAAGACTCTACTAGACCTGTTTGGTATAACGAGATCAATGAACCTAGGCTCTGATACCATCTTTTTCATGACCCAACCAGTCATGAGTGGCACCCACCCAACCCCAGGATGAGCAAACCAATATAGTTCAACCCTTGCCTAGACTAACAGCCTAAAACCAGCAAGCAAAAAGTAAACTAACAACCAAACAATTCAATAACTAAACATAATTATTATCCTGCGGAAAATCCCTCCCTGGAGCTGAAAGTCATTGTACCAAACATCAATACCAAATATCTAGAATACGGGAATGCAACCTCAAAAGACAAAATGACATAGTTTAAGTCCGAAACAAATGGAATGAAACTCTAAGATAACCCAAGGTAGCTCGAAACAAGCAGCTCACCCTTGAAAGTCAGAAATCGCCGGTGCTAGATGCGAGGTCGCATCTCAGTCGCTGGTAGATTTTATGTACTCACCAAAAGAAAGACAAGTGCAGTATCAGTACACCACCACTGTGTACTGGTAGGATCATCAGCCAGTTTCCAAGTAAAATGTATATATAACAGTACAACATATACAAGTAAGTATATGGAAAGCATGCAACAAGTATACAGGCCCTAGACTACAAGTCTCTACCTACCTTGTCCAGCGTGAAATCCATCTCTTACAGTTCTATACCATAAACATAAGCCATTAACTATACCCTTCAGTCTAGCCCAGACTCACCCTGGAATCCCCTCTAGACACATACCAAAGTAATGATTCAACCCGACCTAAACCAAGACCAACACAGTAGTTAAACAAGTTCCCGGCTACTCAAGGACCACCAACAATAGTACCTTTAACTAGACAACCCGGTCCACTCACGAAACCAATACCAAGTATCACATTCAGTAAAATAACCCGGTCCACTCACGGAACCAATATCAACCAATGCAATACAATAGCCAATGAAACAATGCAAGATGCAATAAAGTAAACCTGTACCAGACGTGGTACCCGTGCCAACCGAATGTTATACCCATACCAGGCATGGTACAGTGCCAACCATGTGTTATACCCATACGAGGCGTGGTACCCAAGCCAACTGAATGTCAATGAACCACAGTCAATATATAAACACACACAACTTGTAAAACCAACAAGTAAAACCGTTCAATCACAGACTGTAAACAGGAACTAGACATTCCACACAATTTCCCTAAGCCATTTAATGCATACAATCACTTAGACATGAGTACATGAATATACACATTCACAGAAAATCATAAGCCATCACATAACTCAAAATGTTCCAAGCTCTATTCGACCCGAGCTTTCCCGTGTTCCGGATTCCTCTCTCGTTCTTGGTCTAAAAACAACACACAGGACATATAGTTAACATCTAAGGCCTGTACTTTACCCGGATTATACTAAATTCCCAAACCCCAAACCACCCATGATCATCCCACCCCTTTACCGGGGTTTTCCACCATTAATTCTCCTAGTTCTATCATCTTTTACGGATAAAACATGGAATTAAACAACATACGATCATAATAATGTACTTTAATCTATATCGAAGAACTCACATGCTTGGAATCCCCTTTCTTCCCTGAATTCCACCATCCCTAGGTTATTTTAACCTTCCCCAAATTCCCTCATAGCGATTCTACCACATAGGAAACGTAATACAAAGATTAGGGAACGAAAACCTTACCTTAGGGAAGAATTTTGACGGAGAAAGAAGAAAAACGCCTGGAATCGCCTAGCCCTTCTCCCAAAACAAACTTGTGAAAAACTAAATGTTTTGGGAGCTATTTCTGCATTAAAAACCCGTCGACCCGCTATAGCGATCCCCGCTCCGCTATAGCGGTCCTGCTATAGCGGTAACCCGCCGCTATAGCTGTCTTAAGTAGGTTGATCGCCCTTTGACCACCGCTATAGCGGTAATTTCTACCGCTATAGCGGTGGCCGCTATCGCGCATGACCACGTTCGTCACAGATAGAAAGTCTAGAAATCTGCCAGTTTTGGTTATTTCACAATACACTTGTTTCCCCTTGTCTTGAAACAACCCCATTCACGTCAAACGTGATTCCAGGAGTTGTACTTACCCAAATGCAATTCCAAAAAGTCCCCCAGACTCCTTTATGTCTTGGCTACGTGGAAAACTAACTCAATCCAAGACACCCTAACCCATCTTTACCCAGATTTTCCTAGACTCTACCTCGCTCCAAAACTGGCCGAGGCTAGCCTAGCCCAGAATTTTAAACTCCCAAACCCAGAGTTTTCTAACTCTAAAACTTGGCACGATGGAACTACCCGTAATGACAGACCCAGTCTTTACAGCTTGATCAGCACAAGAGGGGGTACATACAAAGATTCCATTTCACATGAGATCTTCATGCATCATACCATTCATTATTTGAGGCTCCACCCTTGTTTGTTGTTTACTGATTGTACGCTCCGGTAGTATGGGATGCTGGGGGGTTTGTTTTCACTTATTTGTGTTCCTAGGCTGTATGGGCAGCTGGGGTACTGTTGGTATACCCTTTTTATTTATTTGTGGAATTATTTCCTGTTACGGCTAGGTTGTTGGTTTCTGGATTTGAGATTGACATGATTAGTTCGATCTTTGATTTTTATTTTCCCGAGCATGTCTATCTCTACCCTTCACTCCCTTTTCCTTATACTTGAGGTTACCAGTATATCATCCATTTCTAGAACTTATTATGTATATATTGTTATCGTAAGGATCACAGGTGCATGTTTTCTTACTTTCACCTGTGCCTGTGTGTATATATTCTACTTGCTAGCCTTGTACGTTGTTTTGTTGTCTTCCCTCTGGGCTAGTTCCTGTGTACTTTTACGTTGATTTTTGTGACTGTTTGTTTATATTTTGTCTGTTATTACTCTTTTATCTTATATGTGCCTAGTCGACCTATGATACCTACTGGGTACCTTATGCTTCACATTTGGTGCTCACCCTACACACTACATCTTCTGGTGCAGATCCTAGTGTGAGACATTGCTGCTAGCTCGTGAGAGACTCGTGCTTGGAGTTTTTGGTGATATTCTATACTGAGGGTGAGCTCTTGGCGACCGGAGCTTAGCTTTTAGTTATATTTTGATTATGTACTCTATTTCTACTCGGAGACAGCTTGTATATATTGGTTTGGACCCTTGTACTCCTTATGTAGATCCGACTCTTATACGCTATGATACCAGGTTTTGGGTTTGGTTTGGCTTCCACATTGTATTCATATTACTCCTGTTATCTATTTTCTTTATCATGTTTCTTTGCTTCCATTTTTTAAGTTGTCCTTTCGTTTGGATTGTTAGATAGTAGCCAATTACTAACTGTTCCAGAATATGGGGATTGGTTCACCTACTTGAGGGGTTGTAGGTGCCATCATGACCGAGAAATTGGATCGTGACACTTTGATTGGTCCAGATTCAGTTCATGAGACTATGGAGAAGGTTCAGATCATTAGGAAGAGGTTGAAGACCGCTCAGAGTCTACAGAAATCATATGCAGATGTGAGGAGAAGAAAGTTGAAGTTTGAGGTAGATGATTGGGTATTTCTGAAGGTGTCACCCAGAAGGGTATGATGAGATTTGGTAATAAAGGGAAGCTTAGTCCCCGCTATGTAGGTCCTTATTGGATTCTGAGGAGAGTTGGTAGTGTTGCTTATGAGTTGGATTTGCCATCAGATTTAGAAGCAGTTCATCTGGTTTTCCATATTTTCTTGTTGAAGAAGTGTGTTGGTGACCCGACCTTGATTGTTCCTTTGGAAGATGTGGGTATGAAGGACAGTCTTACTTATGAGGAAGTTCCCGTGGAGATTCTCGATCATCATATTCGGAGGTTGAGAAACAAAGAAGTCGCTTCGGTGAAAGTTTTTTGGAGAAATCAGCTTGTTGAGGGAGCTATTTGGGAAGCAGAAGTAGCCATGAAATCCAAGTACTCTTATCTCTTTCCTTCCGACTCAGTTTTAGCTTGAGGTATTAGTTTTCTCCTTAGTACGTCCCTCTGATTTTATTCCATTAGTTTCCCTCATGATCCTAGCATGCATTCATGTTTTTCGAAGTTAGTTCAATCATGTTTTAAGTTGAAAAGATCAGTTTTCTATGTTTATTCTTCAGTTTTCCTGTTTTGTTGCTTGGTTGGGCTATTTTCTTTCAAGTTTTCCTTGCTTAGTCTTCATTCGAGGATGAATGATCCCAAGGAGAAGATATTCTAACACCCTGGAATTCGATCCACCTTTCAAACTCAGAAACTTCAGAATTTTGAACTTCTAGGGATCATGGGTCAAGTCCACTAGCCGTGGATAATTCCACGAGTTGTAGGACAGACTCATGATTCCAGTCCTGCAGACCACCTTCAAATCAAAGAACCACAGGTCAGTTTCACGGTTTGTGGATGTTTCCACGGGTCATGAAACCAACCTGTGGAAATCAGATAGAGAGTGGTCAATTTCCCGATAAATTACAACTGAATTTCTATGACCCGTGGAAGTTGAGCCATCCTATTGAGTCATGGAATTTGATCCGCAGCTTGAAAGTTTGGCTCAGGGACCACGAGTCCAATCCACGAACCGTGGTTACTTCTACGGTCTGTGGAAAGGACCCGTGGAACCTGAAGCCGAGTTTTTAAAATAGCTTTTTCTTAATTGAATCTCAATGTATTTCTATAATTACCCACCCTTTTTAACTCCTAAGTGGAGTTATTTTGACTATTTTTAGTAGGTTTTTATTTTCTAATAGCCTAAACTCATCTTATTCTAAGCAATCCTATTCCAAAAGAAGAAAGAACTCCTTTAAGCTCCAAGTTCAAGCCTCCATTTCTTTTCATCTTAGATCAAGCAAGCTTTAATAAGGCATGTGGGTATTCAATGAGGAATTCCTTTTACCCTTATGCCCAAAACCTCATGTTTTACTTTGATTTATGAAATTGTGAAATTAGGGTTCTTATTCAAATTGAGGGAAAGTATGGGCTTTGTTTTAAAGTATCAATTCATGATTCCCCATTTATTACTCATGTGTAATTAAGATTTCTTGCATAATTTCAAAATCCCATATATTGATGATGAATTTTAGCATGATTCCATTGAATTACATGTTTTCAAACAAAATTGACATGTTTAGATAACATGGTCTCTATTATCATGAAATTGTATGTCTAATTCTTCAAGTTATGAATTTAGAAAGAAAAGTATATTTTGAATTATGGCTATTCTAATTTTAAGGATTTTAAAGTATGAATTGCATGACATTAGATATGTCCCTATATTTTTATAAAATGTTTGGCATCTAGATTTGTCTACCTAAGCTATGTGAATTACATGGTATTAGATATACCCTTATGCTTTTCAAACAGATTTGGCATTAGATATGTCACAAGTATATGTGAGATATATGTATATATTTTGGATGTAGTATTTAGCACCAAGTTGGACAGGGTGAGATTGCCCCTAGTCCCAGAACTGCGTGCCACCGTAGGTGCTTTCTGTGGCTTATGACAGGATCCTGGTATGATAAGGTTCTAACTTTGGCCAGTTAAGATAAATATTTTTGGTGTGGGTGTATGACACTGGACTCTATGTAGCTCATCATGGTTTATGTCAGTTAAAAGAAACTCTCGTATGAAGATTTAAGACTTATGCTTTTCTATTTCATGCTTTAAGCTTTAAACTATGAGATTTACTAATGAAACCTCTTCTATGCATGAACTCAGCTTCAAATACGTTTTAAGTATGTTTTTACCATATTTATGCATGTCTCACATATTCAGTACATCCTATATACTGATGCATATTCTCGCGCTGCATCCTTTGATTATGCAGATACAAGCTCCTTCCCTCAGACTTGTAGCTAGACATCGCCAGAGATCTAGTTTCCATTGGTGAGTCCTTATTATACGAGGGCTAGTGTTAGACCTATCTCTTTCATGTTCCTTATTTGAATTTCTGAGTTAGTTGGGGTATTGTCCCATCAACTCATTATGATAGTTTAGAGGCTTTCAGACATAGATTGTATTCGGGTCTCCCTTTCAAATAATATTTCATCTTGACTTTATCTTTTATGGATTGAGTTGCCTAGCTTTCTATTTATGCTTTCGCTATGTTTTCCTATGAATGAGTATGAGATGACCAAGGGTTAACTTGGGGCACTTGTGATCCCAGGTCCCGTGTTACGCCTAGGGGTAGCGGTCGAGGCATGACAGTTGAACTAATCTAAATATATTTGTTTATCTTCATGTATTTGATCTAAGTAGGGCAAACTAGGTACGTTTTTGTCCTGGCAGCAAATCTGTCAGTTGACACATCCTACTCTCTTTAACCTACGTTCTATTCCTAGTCTTTGTCTCTTGAGTTTCTATAGGAATTATTTATTTATACTATTGGTACTAAGCAACATAATAGTAAGCATAAGATTAAGAAAATAAAGCATAATGGTAGATTTTATAATAACAAACTTATATAAATATTATGATGTTATACTATAGCCAAAATCCTAGAAAGAGGAATTTAGTTGCTCAAAGTCAGATTACAAAACTTTAACCAAAATAAGAACAAGAAATAATGATAAGCAAAGAGTTAAAAAAGTAACCCTAGAAGAATTATGTGTTTCCCTTTCTATGTGTCTCCACAATGCTTACTCGTTCAAAATCTAAACTAAAAATAACCTAAGGGGATATTTATAGTATTTAAAAGTACCTAAGAGACCCATCCAAGTCGAAATGGGAAAAGAGGCAAAGTTTTCCCCCGTCATGATCAACTCACGGTGCGAGCTCCTTTAGCTTTCCTAGGAGCTCGCATCGTGAGCCCCTAGTGCTCGCCTCGAGATTTTCCTTGCAAGGTGTAAACTTCTGAGGGTGTGTATTTTTTTATCCCCATTCTCTCTGGAACTCTCTTCGTGACTATCCGACTTTGTCTTGGACTTCTCTTTGTAAAAAAATGGTCATTTATGCTCCACTTTAGTTCTATTTTAGCTCTTTTCACCTAAATCACATAAAATACCTTTAATAAGTGATAAATCATAAAATTAAATATAAACCATAAGTATCAAGATAAATTATGCTCAAAATAAGTATAAATGTGGGCAAAAAAGTAATGAAAAAAGTGTATCTTTGACCCACATCAGTAATCTAAACATCTTAGTGCACTAGTTATTAGTCTTCACGCTTCCTCTAATGTAAATCTCCTGGATGATATTTATTATAAGAACAACAGATGGTCTTGATGTCTTCTGGAACACTTTGGTGTTTCTCTCCCACCACACATCATATACACTTGCTGTTACAACCACTCTAAAGATCTTTGCTAGTGTCTACTTTCCTCTAAAATGCAATAATGCCCATGTTACTTCATCCTTCATGCGTAAGGCATGTCTATTTATGTGCATTCAGTGCAAAATCTTCTCCCAGAGTGATTTAATATACATATATTGAAAAAATAGATGCTCACTTCTACCAATCCCTGAGCTACACAGTACACAACTAGTATCATCAACTACTCCCGATGTAGCTAACCTTTTCTGGTTTGAAATCTTTTATTGAGGGCTAAATATAGTATGAAAGTCCATTTTGGTGGCGTTGCATTGTTTCGCACTAACCTTCTCCAATTCACCTTTTGGAAATTCCCAATCAACTTCAAATACATCTTTTTTATAGAGACGTTTGTCCACCTAATAATTTCCACTCATTCTACCCTACCTCCTTATAGTACTTCTAAGCTTTAAGGATCTTCTATACCATTTAAGATGCCTGCTTAGGTTGTACCTTCTACATTGACCCATACTTCCCATAATACATGTGAATTTACTAAATTCACATTTTGTCTTTCTTTTTACTTAGGCTCCACAAAAATATACAAATAACTGTCTTGTTCCATGTGGTTATATCCAAGAAATTCAAACCATCAGCAACTTTTGGCAAACACATTATTTCCTAAACAATTAATTCTTTCTTGGAAATATCATCTCTCCAAGACCGAAGAAATTTTCTATAGATAGCCTCTATGCACTTGACCACCTTTTTTGTCATAACAAATATTTGGGCCCAAAAGATCTGAATTGAGAAAAGCACACTTTTAATCACTTGAATTATATACGCATAGGATAGAAATCTAGATGTTTAACTCTGAACTATCCCCATAATCTTCTCACTCATATTTTGAAATTGGAAAATAGATATTCTTTTGGAGATAAGATCGAGGCACCCCAAGTGTTATCACCCCACCCACCATGAGTGGCATCCACCCGAAACTCCCGGATGAGCGGATCAATATCAACCCAACACTTAGTAAAGTCTAACAGCTCAAAACCAGTTTGCATTAAAAATAAATTAGCACATCTAAACTCAAAAACTAACAATATCCTGCAAAATTTACCCCTAGAATCTGAAAGTCATCGTACCAAAACATCTACCAAAAGTCTAATGGGGATGCAACCTAAAAAAAAAAAGAGTCTGAGTCCGAAACAATAAACTAGAGAATGTACTAAAGAAATCATGGTAGCCCGGAAGAAGCAGCTCATCCTTGGAATCTGAAATTATCGGGACTAGATCTGAGATCGTGTAGGAGCCGCCGGAAGATATCATGTACTCATAGAAAGAAAAGGAAGTGCAAAATCATACACAATCACCATCTACTGGTAGGATCATCGGCCAGCTTGAACAGACAATATACTCCCTCCGTTTCAATTTGTTTGACCTACTTTCTATTTTAGTCCATTTCAAAAAGAATAATCTTTTTCCTTTTTAGTAACCTTTTAATTTTAACTTTCCACATGGCATGTTTAAGACCACAAGATTAAAGGGTATGTTGGTATATTTCATATATCTTTACTTTAAGACCACAAGATTCAAAAGTCTTCTTAATTTTCTTAAACTCTGTGTCAAGTCAAAATAGGTCAATCAATTTGAAATGGAGGGAGCAAATACAATAAATTAAAATCGAGTAAAGTAGCACAAATATGTAGCAACAACCGGTAACATAATGCCAGACTCTCAGCCTACCCTCTAACTCATCAACCACATGAAAACAGGTTCAACAATCATTTAACAATGAAAAATAGTCAAGACATTTACCCTTATTACATTTCCAGACGAATTACGGATCCCTAGACCCAACACCTAGTGTTAACATGCAATACTCGGTCCACCCCAGGACCAACTCCATATTTAAGTGTAATAACGCGGCCTCTCAAGGACCAATAAAATAAATCACAAATTCAGCAGTCAACCTGGTTCACTCATAAAACCTTTGACAAACACAATCAACAATGTAAATTAAATCCGCACCACGCGTGGTACCCGAGTCAACTAATATAAAACTTGTACGAGGCGTGGTACCCAAACCAACAAATATAAAAACTGTACCAGGTGTGGTACTCGAACCAACTGTTAGTATCCCGTACCAGGCGTGGTACCTGAGTCAACCGTTAATGTCACAACAAAACCAACAGTCAATACTAAAATGAACAGAAACACCCTTGTAAAACCAACAAGTAATAATCAAGTTCATTTCACATATTGACACTCCAAACACTTGGATATTCATAACTTCCTTTCCTAAGCACGAAAGCACATACAATACTAAGTTATAGTTACATGTATATACATTGTATTTGGCAAGACATTAACCATCACCTACCTAAAATGGCCTAAAAATTTACTGGACTGGAGCCTTCCTATTTCCGGAAGCTTTCGCTTGCTTTTGGTCTAAAAACAAGCACACAATATACTAAAATCAATCCAATAGTCTAAAATTACTCGAATTATGCAAAAATTCTATTCCCCAAGCCAATCCATAGTTATTCCACCCATTTTCAGGCTTTTTCACCATTAATTCACCCTAAACGACCATTTTTACGGTTACATTTAGCAAACAATGGTGTTTCCAACATGCAATAGCGATAATAATCATAACCCACGGATTATGAAACCTACCCCTTTTTTTCTCAAATTTTACTATCCTTAGGTCAATCCAACCCTTCCCTTAAGCCTGAGATTATGGTTTCTAAGGTTCAAGAATCAAAATAACGAAGAGGGGAGCGAAAACCTTACCTTTTCGATGGAGTTTGGTGGAAAATCACTAAAATTCTCCTCCCTTCGTCTCTGTCCTTTGCCAAAACGTTCTTGAAAATTTCTAAACGTTTTTGGGGAAGTTTCAGCATTAAACCTGACTCAATTTGCTATAGCACATCGTACACCACTATAGCATAGCGGAATCGACCGCTATGGCGATGCTGACCAGTGTTGACTTCCACTATAGCAAAAATTTCTCTGTTATAGCGAAAACTACAGTAGCGCAGTGTCAACCGCTATAGCAGTTGACATGGGACAGAAACTCGAAAAATCTCACAAAAGTGCCCATTTTATAGCACACCTTAAATTCTGATGTTTTGAAATAACCCCTACACGTCAAACTTAATACCGAGAGTTCTACTTACCCGAATTTATTTTTGAAAAGTCCCCTAGACTCCTTAACGTCTTAGCTAACAAAAAAACTAGCTCAATTCAAGATACATTACTCAATCCTCACCCGGATTTCTCTAGACCATATCTTACTCAGAAATCGTCTGAGACTAGCCTAGCCCAAAATTTCTAACTTCCAAATCCGAAAGTTTTCTAACCCGAAACTTGGCACGAAAGGTTTACCCATAACAATGGACTCAGTCGTTAAAACAGATACCAATTTACCCATCATTCATCCCTGAATGATCAAACCCAAAAAGATAAAATAAAAGAGGGAAAGTGTAGTACCTGAATCCTCAAACAAGTGAGGGTACTTATCCCGCATGTCCTTCTCGATTTCTCAAGTGGCTTCCTCAACCAAAAGATGCTTTCATTGAACTTTCACAGCTTTGATCTCCTTTCTCCTCAACTTGTGGACATCTCGATCAAGAATCACAACCGGTTTCTCTTCATATTGAAGATCTTTGTCTAGCAAAATTGAATCCCACTTAATCATGTATTCCCCATCCCCATGGTATCACTTCAACATGGATACATGGAAGACTGGATGGACTCCGGATAAACTAGCCGGCAGTGCTAACCTATAAGTCATTGGCCCTACAATCTCGAGAACTCAAATGGACCAATGTACCGGGGGCTGAGCTTACTCTTCTTGTCGAACCGCATTACACCCTTCATTGGTGATACTTTCAATAACACTTGTTCACCAACCTGAAAATCCATGTCTCTTACCTTGCGATCTGCATACTCCTTCTGCCTGCTTTGGGCTGCTAGCAACTTGGTTTCACATCGCCTGCCTCAAACCACCCTTTGGGTGATCTACATTCCCTCTCGTATAGCGCCTCAAATGGTGCCATGTTGATACTAGAGTAGTAGCTTTTGTTGTATGAGAACTCACACAATAGTAGAAATTGGTCTCAATGACCCCCAAAGTTGATCACACATGCTCTCAGCATGTCCTCTAATACCTGAATTGTCCTCTCTGACTGACCGTCTATCTGAGGATGAAAAGTTGTGCTGAAAGTGAGTTGAGTGCCCAACTTTTTATACAACTTACCCCAGAACTTGGAGGTAAATTGTGTACCCCTGTCTGAAATGATTGAGAGTGACACCTCGTGCAGTCTCACAATCTCCTTAACATAGATCTTAGCCAACTGCTGCGAATTATAGTCCACCCTGACCGGAGTGAAATGAGCTGACTTATAGTTTCAAAGGTTTGGGAATCAAAATAACAAAGAGGAGAGCAAAAATCTTAACTTTTCGACGGAGTTTAGTGGAAAATCACTGAAATTCGCCTCCCTTCACGTTAACCTTAATACCGGGAGTTCTACTTACCCGAATTCATTTTTGAAAAGTCCTCCGGACTCCTTAATGTCTTAGCTAACAAAAAAACTAACTCAATACAAGATACGTTACCCAATCCTTATCCAGATTTTTCTAGACCATACCTTGCTCAGAAACCATTTGAGACTAGCCTAGCCCAAAATTTTCAAATCCCAAACCCGAAAGTTTTTTAATTCAAAACTTAGCACGAAAGGTTTACTCATAACAACAGACCCGGTCGTTACACCAAGATATCTTATAAAAAGTATGTCTTGCACAAACCTCGGGGAACTTAGTATTTCCTATTATGCCTCATGTGTCACACTGCTAAAATATATAACACTCTTATCCTCATTTGTTTCTAAGACAGAAGCTTTTGAGAATGTAATAAACAACTCAAGCAATAATTGCACTGAAATGGGGTCTTCTCTGCTGAATAACAACAAATCATCAGCAAAAATCAATTGCACCACATTCATTTTTGCACACCTTAGATGGAAGTTGAATTCTGATTTTCTCTTAAGCTACTTTAATAGTCTTGTGAGGTAGTCCATAGACAACACAAACAAAAAAGGTGACAAGGAATCACCATGTTTCAAGCCTGTTTTGTATTAAAAGGTATACTAGGATGCCAACACTGCATGATCCAGTGCCTAAACTGTCCAAGAAACTATAAGCATTCTAGCACTTGTTCCAAGTAGCCCCACTCAATTGAGTCATAGTCGTTCATCATATCTACTGTCATCATACACCTTAGGGATATACACTTCCTTCCATCCCCTTTGACAAGTTCATGGCTAAGAATAATATTATCACTGATCAATCTGTCAGGAACAAAAGCAGATTGATTCTTGTCCACTAAGCAGTCCATCACTTTTTATAATCTCCTTGTCAACACCTTGGATATGAGCTTATATAGTAAAATGCAGCGTGATATTGGTCTATATTGAGTGATCTTGTCTGGATTTGAGATTTTTGGATCAAAGTGACAGTAATAATGTTGATAGCCTTATACATGACCCCTGTCTAAAAGAACTCCTGAACAACTTTTGTTATGTCTTCACCAATTGAAAGACAGTGCATTAAACCCACCACATCTTAGATTTTTCATATTATTTAATCCCTACAAGGTATCCACCACCTCTTCTCTAGATACAAGTTGTACTAAAAGCAATTGTTAATATCTACTCTATACTACCCATCTGTCATTATTAATAGATTGACCATAGGCACTTGATCAACAGATGATCCCCAGTAATGATTTGTAGTACCTAATAACTTCATTTGTTATATGTGTGGGTTAAGTAACCACTACACCTGCTATATTAGTTAGCATGTTGATTTTGTTTTGAGCTAACATTTCCTTCAGATTAGCATAGAAGTATGTTGTATTAGCATCTTCTAGATTGATCCATTGCACTCTTTATTTTTGTCTCATGATACTCTCCTCCACATTTAATCACTTCTCAAGATTTATTTTCATTTGTTTCTTAGTTTTTATTTTCTCAAAAGGTTGTCCTGGTGCTCTCATGTCCTTTTGCAGCATTGCAAGTTGTTGTATGCAACTGTTGATTCTATCTTCCGAACTCCCAAACATAGTTGTGTTCAGTTGTTTCACAGCTTTGTTAACATTCTTGAGATTTCTCCATATTCCTACCATCTTGCACCTTCCATAATTCCTATACCACACTTTTTCAATGGTCTTAGAAAATTTCTTATGTCCAGCCACATGATTTAGAAACTTGAAAGGCTTTGTTCTTTTATTCATCCTATGTTAAAGTACAGACACAAAAGAGAGTGGTCAGAGCACCCTGGATCCATAATTAATAGGATGTTTACGCAAATAGCTGGTCGGATTCACTGTTTAGTTTTTCTAGCCGAATACATAGACTATACACTAATTATACATGTTTATACACATATTATACATGAATTATGCATATATTATACATTTATCGGCTATTTTAAGTTTATATGATTGAGTGGACAGCTATTCGGGTTAATTCTTCATTAATATTTTCAAGTAGCATCATTATCACTATCCACCTAGAATTCACAAGTCCCAGTCTATGATGTTGTATGTGTGAACATTTATTCATGTATACTCTCTACCACTAGCCCTTAGTACTGCCATTCTTGTGTCCTGTAAAAAGTCAATGAAATCTCTAAGCTCAACTTCTATTAGATTACTACCCAGCACTCTATCTTCCCACTTATTTAATTGCGTTACGGTCTTCAATATCAACTCATGGTATTTGCTGCTGGATATGTAAATTCATCAAATCAGTCCACAAGTTCCCTCTAACTCCTTGTGTATAAAGCCCATATACAGCAGTGACGCAAAGTTGATATTTTGAACTCCGATATGGACTGTAGCGTGAACAAACTGTGCAGACATAGACTCCAAAATGAGATAAGTATAGGCAAGATTCCATATCACCGAGATCCTTCCCCTATCACTTTAGGCATAGGTATCATCCACAATCATCCGGGTGTAATCTTCCACATAATCGTGCTTACATGTTACTCTTTTATTTTATGTTCAACTATTGGTAAGATACTAACATTACTAGTAGTAATGAACTTTCTTAGATCATGTTGCTTATAAATTTTATTCAAACCCCTAATATTCCATGTAACTAACTTCATGTTGGCGATAAGTTTGGACTTTCAGAGGCCATCACCCCAACATAGCTACATTGTAAAGTTCTCTGCACACTTCTAGATGTTGATTTGCCTCTAACCTCCTTCCATTTATCCTCTTCATGTATAATAATCTGATCATCTTGTCTCTACCTTGAGATATTTGTAGTATACTCATCCTTGCGCGCTGAAGGTGTGTGATAATCCTGCACTTGTACCCCTGGAGGGACTGGCTTCTCAGCAGGGTTAGGTATTGTCTTGCTCAGCTCAGCAGGTTTAGGGTGTCATTCTTTTGGAATTTGTTGCGTAGTTTTCTGAACAATAGGTGCCTTGTTTGGGACAACAGGTGGACACTTATGTTCAACTTGGAGATATTTTGGACAGTGTGCAAGTGTCTATTCATAGATCATCTTTTGATAAAAACAATTCTACCATTTGGACCTTCCACTTTAATAGTAAGTGGGAGTTCCTTAGTAATGTTTAGCTCAATTAGAACTCTAGCAAAAGAGATTCTAGCCACCTTAGTTGTGCATTCATCAGCATATAAAGGTAATCCCAATCCACTAGTATTCATGCTCAAAGACTGCATCCCCCAACAATTCAAGGAATAATTTGGAAATTTCACCCAAAGTGAAATTGTTTCTGGGACTTCTTTACCAAGATCAAAATCCGGGGATCGTGTTTTAACAATAATTAGTTTATTGTTCAGCATATGTGGTCCTGAATATAACACCTCATCTCTATCATCCAAGCGAGCAAATGTACTAGGAAATATCCATCATTATGGTAATGCATAGTAGGTTTAGTAATGTAATTCCATTGTGCAACAATATACCTCTCAAGGCTAGCAATGGTAGGGAAAGTCCCTACTACTTATAGGATCAGTGCACTGCTTCCACTTTTGTGTCTCCAACTCCACCTCCTCTTTGCATAATTTCACCATTTTTTTGCATTCTTCATCATTGGTGCAACAAAATTCAAAGCCATCCCTTTAACAGCTAATCGATTACTCTGGAAGAGATTCGTCTAAGCTTTTTCCCCTTTTTCAGCCTCTTGTTGTAGAGCATCCTCCACTGGTATTTGCATCACATTACCCATAGGCGGACTCTAATTTCCAGCACTCTTTGCTGGCAAGGTAGGCCATGGATCCCCTGCATTCGCAGTCTGAGCAAAACATTGTTCCATTAGTTTATTGCCCCTTGTGTGATCATCTATATTGTTGCTCTGGTTCGAAATCGAAACTTGAGTGAGCATCTCCGTATTAGGTGAGTATTAGCTAATGAGTATAGTAGTATTAGCTATCTCGACTAGTACAAATATAAACAAAAATTACCCATCAAAATTTAAGTAAGTCAAAAAAAATCACCTAATTTTCATTAATAATATGATAAAGAGGGATCAATGAATCTGACAACCAAAGTCAAATTCACACTAGATATTTTCATTTCATTCAACTCTCTATTACATAGTGAGAATGTGGGTCAACACCTGCCGCCTCACGGACTAAAGCATTTAGCATTAAATGGTAGACTGCTCTTGAACTATTTATTGGTCAATATGAGCAGATTTCATAGTTTCAGTTAAAGGTGAAATCAGAAATTCAACTTTATAGCCTCAAATTCTAGAATAACCACTTTAAATAATAATAATTAAATTTTAAATTTAATAAATTTATTTAACATAAATATCTTGTTTTAGAAAAAAATTATTAAATTTGATTGAATTCGGGCTACTGCCGCCCCTGATTTCAGGATAGGTCAAAGTAAAAAACCATGTCACTTCACACGTCTTTTTGTTTTTCTCAAATGTGTGCGCAGAAGAGTCAGCATTCTGGAGGCAGGTTGTCACTCACGAGTCACGTGCATTAATCTTGGGCATGTAAGTCCAATATATGAATCCCCCACATGAACAAGATCCATTATGGAGGAAAATGACAGATGAGTATATCAAAAGCAATCAAGACACCATGTACAATCCTATTTAAAATTTTACTAGATCATTAGGGAAGTGAATTGTCTATTGTAATATATAAAATTTTGCATTAAAATAATGTTATGTTTGATTGGTTGACTAGAAAAATAATAATAATAATAATAATAATTTCCGTTTAATTATTGTAATGTTAGGTTGGTCGCATAAGAAAAAAGTGATCTCAGTATAACTAATGTAATATTTGCTTGGAGGCAATACATAGTATATTTACGCCAAGTTTGGGGGATATTTATGTTTATTTCATGCGGCAAAAAATATGAGAATACATGCATTAACCATATAAAGATTAAACTATTTAATGATTAAAATATAACATAATATATAAATGTGATCTTTAATTTTGACTCAACTGACATTTATATCCTTTAATTTTGGATGTGCACAAGTAGACACTTAAACTATCATAAAGTTAAACAAGTAGACACGCATGTCCTACATGGCGTTCTACAATTTGTGTAAGATGCTACATAGGACGTATGTGTCTACTTGCTTAAATTTATACAAATTTAAATGTCTATTTATGCACACCCAAAATTAAAAAACATAAATATCAGCTAAATAGCACGTTTATATATTATGCCTAAAATACCACTACATAACACTCCCGTTATTGTTAACCATTGCATAAACAATGTAAAATGGCACGAGTAGTCCTTTACATATGGAAATAATCCTGAACACAATCCATTAAATATAAAGTTGCGATAAGTAATCAAGGCTTATTCAAATGGTTAAACACCTTCTATCATCAATTGTAAATTGAGAGTTTGAGTCATACTAAAGAATAAGTAGGAACACTATTGATCTTTCTTTAAAAAACACGAAAGAAAAGAAATATATATAACGCTGAACATATTTGGTCGTTAGGTTTGCTGTCATGAAATAATTGTATCATGATTAATCACCACATAAGTGCCCCTATATGAAAATATATTAGCTCAGATCACCAATGGCTTATGAAAACAAAAACAGAATTGAAAGTTAGAAACAAAATGACCAACTTTTTCTTCCTCGAATTCCTCCTACTAACCACTGTTTCATCCTTAACTCACATCTCAGGACAGACAGTTCAACCACCACCACCACCACCACCGACAGTCGCTACAACTCCACCGCCCCGCGCAGCCCAAGAATTCTTGGATGCACATAACAAGGCAAGAGCTGAAGTGGGTGTTGGCCCTTTGACATGGAGCCCAATGTTAGCCAAAGAAACAAGCCTTCTTGTTCGTTACCAAAGGGACAAACAAAATTGCAGCTTTGCAAATTTAAGCAGTGGCAAATATGGTGGCAATCAATTATGGGCTAGTGGTATGGTTGTGACCCCACGTATGGCTGTGGATTCTTGGGTTGCTGAGAAGAAATTTTACAACTATGCTAATAATTCATGTACAGGGGATGATAAGTGTGGCGTTTACACGCAAGTTGTTTGGAAGAAATCGATTGAATTGGGTTGTGCTCAAGCTACTTGTTCAAAAGGACCTGCTACTCTTACTATATGTTTCTATAATCCACCTGGAAATGTAATAGGAGAGAAACCTTATTGATCTGCAATTTACATGATCTGTAATGTAACTTTTGTGTATTCAAGATTGTAGCTTTCATTTACAATAAGAAGTCACTCTGTTCATTTTGCTGGTATTCTCCTTCCTCTTTTTCACTTTCAACTTATGTTGCTCGAACTCTTCAAAAATATTGACTGGTGTGTGTTGGATCTTTTAAAAGTAGTGCATTTTTTAAGGATTCGATGCAGACAAGACAACATTTTTGGATACTCCAAGCAACATAGCTAGCAAGATACAGCCGATCCAACTAATTCAGAATTAAGGTGCAGGGGGACTGAATCCAGAATTTAATTATTTTCTTTATAACTATGGTTTCTGGGCCAGTTTGTGTCATCTCGACTAATTGTACGGGATAACTGGCACCTTCCGCCAGCAATAAGTAGCAGGTAACTCTGTCCACCAAGACCAGATGAGAAGAAATCATCTAGTACTTTTTGTCTATGCTAGAATTTGAACCTAATACCTCACGGTTTTCAATCCACTTTATTGACTACTAAGCCACACCCTTGGGTGCCTAAATCCAAAATTTAAATTTGATGGGTTCAATTTTTAGCTTTTTAATTCGGAATCCATTACATGAAACTATGAATTCAAAATTTAGTATTTGTTGAAATTTCAATAAATTTTCATATGTATATCATTGTCAGTAGCATTTTATCGGAAATATTGAAACCTATTGAATGTATGTGGTATCCGCGCCTTTGATGACTGATCTATGGGATCGGAGACAACCGAGAATCCTAATGTAAAGAGGACCTTGGGATTAAGACGCAGTTGATTGATGCAACCACGCCAACAACAAATGTGAATCTGAATTATAGAAACAAAATGAAGCCAAAGAATGATGTTACATACAAAACAGATATTGTAGTCATTCCTCCTCCATTCTAACTCCAAAATTTGTATGCATTTATACAGAAGAGAGAAAAGGAAACAAGTTCCCTCTGGGAAGGAAAAGAAAGAAAAAGAGAGGTCACACAAAACACTCTTTTCCCCCCTTTTCCCACTCTGATTCACATGAGATAAACAGTGATTTTCACTTGCCCTTAGTGAGACTCGAACCTACGACTTATTGGTTGGAGGTCAAAGTGGCTTATAATCACATAAACAAGCTTTAACACACAATAAAAGTAGTCATTTCACCAGCTCCTTCATGATTAGATACCGAAAAGCAAAATTATGAGGAGCCCATTCAATGTTCTTGTGAGAATTTCTCTGCTGAATCTTCTTTATGCTTCTTCTAAGAGATTCAGGTAAGGATTGCTGGATCATCTCCATAACACCAGCAGGACATAGGCCAGAATCTTTAGCAAAGGACTCCACAACTTTTGGCAAAACAACTTTCTGATCCTTCTTCACACCAAAAGTTGCTCTAATGTACTCTTCTTTTGCTGCTTCCAGCTCCTGAAACAGTCTCTTGGGTGTATAGACTCGTACCTGACAATGGAAACGTTTGCCCCGTGAGACAACCAAATGTCATAATTGTTCATAAAATCCTGTTACTATAAAAGAGATGAGAATGGAATCCTCACCCTGAGATTCTTATTGTTTTTCACTTAAGATTCAAGAACGTAAAATAGTCAGTGATTAGTTTACAAAACTTTAGCCTAAGCCTACAAGGATTTGAGAGCAACCAATTAGTGAAAACCGTTACTACTGATAACTGCATTTGCATGATAACGAACAATTTTTCATGAACAGAAGAGAGTGAATGTCAGGGCATTCCAAACGGTTCTTGGATAGAAACTGATGTCAATCAGAGCCTTTCAAAAGGAAACTATCTCACAGTAAAATGCCATGTAAATTCAATTATTATTTTATATAAGGAAAAATGATCATCGCAAACTTTAAGGAGAAAGGAATATTATGGGACAATACCGCAGGATCTGAATGATTGCCTGAGCAGAGTGCAAAGTGCAGAAGGGGTTCTGGATGTTCAATTGCATACGCTCGTCTTTCATCGTCTGCCTTAAATTTTCCTCTAGAAGAAAGTAACAAACGAAGCCACTGCATCAAGAGTAATCTTTATCAGCAATACAAGTACCAAATTTGAGAAATCCAACCATGGAATGGTAAATTAAACGACACATGCAGGTATCAGAAAATACTAGGCATTAGTATCGGTCACTTACATGAATAGAGTAGGGACAAGATTTTTACAAGAAAAAGAAGATCCTTAGATGCTTTTGGGAGATTCTCGAATAATGCTGGTTCCTGAACTAACACAACTACTTCTAGAGGTTTGTGTAGTAGAGAACATAGTTGCTGAATATGCAAGTTAAGCTGAAATGCAAATGTAACAAGAAATTAGTTTATGAGGTACACCTGTCCTGGTCTAGACAACCGACATCCCAAGATTGAGCTCTGTATCACATTAGCACTGATTACATGACCACCGACATTGTAGGCAGCCTGGATTAAGTAAAAGGGTAAGACAAAATGTGCCAATCAATTCTTGGCCAAAGAAATAAGTTTGTTTCACTAACCTTCAAGAGTAGAAAAACTCTCTTCACATTCTTTTGTGGAATCCCATAAGATAAAAATGCCTGGATAGGGATAGTTGAGAAACATCATAAGCTCAGAGCAGATTTGGAACTTTACAGATTTCATAACCTATTATGCTGAAAGTTTAATCAATAAGGATAATTACATGCATCACCAATGCGTTATGTATGTTAATCCAGAATGCTAGCTTTTCTTCATGACTCAACTTTCGCAGATCTATTACTTCTAGGCGAGAAACAATTGACCTGCAATGTAAAACCTTAATGGGTGTTTTACAGTAAGATATTGCTAAAGTACGTTTCACGAGAAGCTTGAATCACAAATGCCCTCACCTGAAATTTCGCAACAAAGGCTCGATATCACCTAGTCTGTGACTATCTTTATATATACATTGTACTTCAACCATTGTGCTGTAAGGTCCACTGAACTCCTTCAACCCTTCCACATGAAAAGGATTGTCCAATTGAACATCAAAAGATGAATCTTTCCTAAGTCCTGGGCTCCATATGTCACATTGGTCTTTCGGAGAAAAGGCACTCATTGATGACAAGGATGAGGTTGGCGATGAGAGACACAGATTTGCAAGTGGAGAATCAGCAAGTTTGCAATATATGGTGCACATGCACCTTATCATGTCCTCAGACAGCTTATTTGGTGTCTCTGGAACATGATCAGAAATACGGGTGCCAAGATGCTCCGCCAAACTGATTAAATTTGAAGAAGAATTCTGTGCATACTGCAAAGAACCAATTAAAGTAAAACTCTCAATTCTCCACTTTTCATTGTTCTGCTGAGGGAAAATCTTAACACTATAACATGGATAGATGCAAACCTAATATCTAATCACTCCTTCTCCTCAGAAAGGAAAAAGTGCAGTAAAAGTTTATCTCTGATGCAACATACCTCCATCATAGATGAAGGTTGAGATTGACAAGCACGCAAAGCTTTGCCTGGTATTTCCTCTGTTGTGGAAGTTCTCTTTGACAGTGCTGAATGCTGAGTTAGTGAGGAACGACTTCGATGGACCCCAGATTCTCTAACTTTGTTTTCTGTTGTGCTAGTTGTTTCTTGCCATGGTTTTGATACTGACTGGCTATCAGGTTGAGCACAAGAATTTTCCCTTCTCACTAAAGTATCAGATTTAGAAAATTCAAGGCATCTTCTTATTTTGGTATTCGTAGGAGATTTTAGTTTATCATCTCTTGTGGGGGGAGACAAGGATGAGATCTGTTGATCAAATGCTTTACGATATAATGAGAGAAGATACTGCTCCAAACGCACTACTTCCAACTCTAGTACTGCAATTTCTCTAATCAGTTCTGTGGTTGGCTGGAGTCAATTCAAAAGAATACTCTCAACACATTACCAACATAGAGGGTATTAAAAACAACACAAAAATAAAGAAGGCTTTATACTAGCTATGTTACTTCACAAAGAGATGTAAAGTGTGAAATGGTTAAATTGAGACTAAAATCTGACAGAATCTATAAACTTATTCAAAGAGGAGGTACCTTAGGCATTGAGGTCTGAGTGATGTTTTGTGAGAAAGATTTACATCCCAATGCCTTTTCTAGAGAACATCGAACTGTGACTTGGTGCTCTAATCTTCCCTCGAGCTGCATTATCTGTCAAGTAGTTAAGTTTTCGACCAATTTAAACATTAATAATCTGTTGAACCAACTAGAATTAACAATTTTATCATCTCTATTTTCTTACCTCTTGCCTCAAAGAGCTTTGGACTTCCTCAGATGACTGTTTCTTCTTGCTCTCACTATAGTCATTATTATCACCCCTATCCTAGAGAAAAGAAAACATATATATCCTCAAATGTTCCAAATGCTTGGTATTACTAAGGCATGTTCCTTGTTCGTTCTTCCTTCATTTATCTTGGAGAGAAATTTGAAAGTTTAGGCAATTGTTTGATTTTAGAAAACAACAATCTAGCAACTGGAGTAGTTCAACATGATGTTAAAACAAACTTGAAAGGGCACAAGGAAAAGAAGGTGTACAATGTAAGTCATGATGCAAGTTAAAGATCAAAAGTTCATGATGTGTCCAACTCTCCTTTCCTTTTCCACCCTTTTTTAACTTGTATTTTTTTTGTCACATTCTGCTATGAAAGCTCTAATAAAAAAACAGGAAAGACACATGGAAGCTTCCTTACCAAATTCAATCGATTAGTCTGTACTGAATGATCCACATTCTCCTTATATCCTCGAGTATGGGGGAAGCTGCATTCGTGAAAATCAAATAGCAAAGAAAATGTTAACTGAAATAATACCGTCAACCAAAAATCATTCGTATGAAGATTAAGCTACAAAACATTTTCTGGACTACACAATGGCTCCTATTGTAAACAAATATTTCATTCAAAGAACTAAAACAGTAGGAAATTAACAAGAAATAACAAAAGCCCTTCAATTTTCTTTTCCATTCTTGTTACAAAACCTTTGAACTTTTGCTTTACAACCAAGTCGAATGAAATAGAACATTGGAACCAAGAAAATTGCAACAATATCAGCTTGCTAAGCTGAATACCTCACCCAAATTGAAAGTCTTTCAACTTAGAGAAGCTCCAAATACAAAAACAGAGAAAGAGAGATTACAAAATACTATTCTCTCCGTTCAATTTATGTGGTATTATTCGGATTTCGAGAGCCATACACTTAAATTTTGGCTGTGATCTCTAAGTTTTCTGAAATAAAATTTATATATTTGAAAACTAAAACTACCTTAAAAGTACTGTAAGGCATATGAAAAAAATCACAGACAAAAAAAATCTCAAAAACCGGACGGTGCCACGTAAATTAGGAGAGAGTGATTATACAATAAAACAAGAAGAAAAAATCCAATGGTTACCTCTTAGAACGCTTGTGTTTAGAACTGGTTACTTGCATTTGCAATAGCTTTCTCCAACTGACCAACACGCTTTTCCCCACTCCTTTTCAAGAACTAACTTGAAAGCTTGCCATGAACAGACTCTGAAGTTTCACCACTAAAGAGCTTGCTAATACACAAAAAAAACAGCAAAGAAAAGGCAGCCCTTTTGACAAAGAACTAAAGTAAATGCTGCATATATACTCTTTTGCTCCAAAAAAATCTGTTACATGGAGAGTCCCAATATAGCTTTTTGGCAGTAAAGGCGAAGGAACGGAACTTTTTCTACAAAGAGCACATTAAATTTACCACAGCTCCAAAAGCAAAGATCTTTACTTGATTACAAGGAAAGTGCTGAATAATGAAGAGCAAATAATTAAAACTACATCTTTACACGAAATTTTAATTGGAAGAGAATTGGCAACCCATTGTATGTCTTCTTAGAATCGTACTGGTGAAATTGAAAGAAAAAGAAAAAGAAGAAATAAATTAATGCCAGCTTATTGGATTACTAAGTTGACAAATACTTTAGCCCAAAAATTTTCAGTTGAAGTGAAAAATTGGGAGTAGTATATATTGAGTCATGGGGTTAGTGAAAACAATGTTAGACCATCCTAAGTTGGGGTTAAAAAAAAAAAAGAAACATATATTAGCTCCGTTTAATTTGTCTGTTTTACTTTATTTTTTTATAATTTTAACTTTCCACACAATATATTTAAAATTATAAGATTAAAAAGTATTTTGATTTTTAATTTAAGATCACAATATTTTAAAATTTTATTTACCTTTTTAAATTTTTTGTCAAGTCAAAATCAGACAAACAAATTACTAAAACGGAGGGAGTATTATTTACCTTCGTTTCTCCAAAGCCATAGGTCTAATTAGCATGTCTAATAAGGCCTAGCCCTTTGTTGGGAAATTGAGTTTTATTAGTTTTATATTTTGAGACAAACAGAAAGTTTGTATGCTTGAAAATTAGAGGTCTACTGAGTCCTGACACACTTGAACAAGTGTTTTATGTGGATCCAACCACTCCATAAAACTATATATTATATATGCAAGTGTGCATATTTCCATTATCACTGTATAATTTAAGCCATATAACCTTTATTTATAAGGAATGGCATCTCATCAAAGCTTAAACAATAGAGAAATTTTTATTTGCTACTCATGGTAATTTTATCCAAATATCATGCTTATGCATAACTGAAAATCAACAAAGAAAAAGAAAAAAGAAAGTCCTCAGAGTGGCTTGTTTTAGAAATCGGATTTGTAAAAAAAAAAAAAAAAAAGAAAAGAAAACTTCATTTGAAAATTCACAAACTTTTTCTATATGTAAAATAGAATTTTAATGAGAACCAAGTGTAATAAAATTGATCAGCCGTTACACATATTATATCTATTTGTAAAATAGAATTTTATGGAGGTTTATCATTGATCAAGGCATTGAAGAAAACTTACCTAGCCTTAGGACGAGAGGAGAGGGGTTTTCGAGCTTTTGAAGTCGAGCGGGATGAGGGGAAATGAGAGAAAAAGATCAGATTTTACGTATTTACAGAAGCTGTCAGGAGATCATCTACGACCGCGCACATATGGACCCTACATGACACAAATGGGTCGTATGTGGGCCGTAATGTTCGATATCATAACAAGTAAATATGACTTGATGGCGTAAACATGATTTAAATTAACAAGTAGTATATATTACCTAATTAATCTCTATCACATTTGGGATCCAAATCTTGTAATTTAAAGCAATTTTTGAATTACCTTTATTGTTAATTTTTTAAGCATAAATTTTCTCCGTTTTAATTTATTTGTCTTGCTTTTTTTTTTTAAATCTGTTTAAAAAGAATGACATTTTCTATATGTAGTACAATAATCTCTATCACACTTTCTATATGTAGTACAACACAAGATTCAAATGATATTTTGTTACATTATACACATTTTGATTTTAAGATCATATAATTCGAAAATTTTCTTTATTTTCTTAAATTTCGTGTAAAAACAAACTAAATCATACAAATTAAAATGGAAAGAATAACTTTAACAAATATTTTGACCAACCGAATATGATAAGAGTTTGAAAAAAAAAAACAGTCATTCCATATTCCATTTAACACTCACCTTTCATTTTTCTTTTTTTCTTTTTTCCTTTCATCTCTTTTGAGGCAAGACATGTACTCTTTAATCGTGATTTTATATTAGAAAAAAATCCCAAGTCATATATACTATCAGTGTAAGATGATCAGATGATACAAAAGACTATTTACACTTAAAATCCCCATACTAAAAATTACTGACTCTGCACAAGCTATACCATTTTACTTGGTAACTAGGGTGGTCTCTCTGATTTTGTCGTGATGTTCACCTACTCAATAGAAAAGGCTGATTCTTACTTGTGATGGCAAGATGGCAGGTACAGTTTTCCAAAAATAATTCAAAGGATAAGGAAATTACATCGTCAAAATATATTTCTTTTTTGGCTCATAGCATAAAGAAAAAAAAAGAAGAAGTAATAAAAGGTTTACAACAAGCAAAAAAAATCAACTACTAGTATCTCATTCCTTTTCCAATGAAGTCTTCACTTTCTCCTAATCACCTCAAAGGATAAGCCAATGCCATCGATATATATAATTACTACTAGTGAATTGTATATCATCATGCATGCACTAATCATAGTTTGCTCTAATCTTGATTAAGTTACAAGAGAGCGGATAAATTAAATTGGCTTCTTTAGGACTGATCTAATGGATTAGATAGAGCTAGCATAGGTTAGTAAATTAGCATTAGAAACTTGGATGATATTCCACGTATAAATCCCTAGCGTATTATTTCTTTGGCATAATACATCCAAATTTTTTAGCTCCAAAAATCGATCCTAATAACCCCAAATAGTAGACATATTATTCAAGCTCCATATCACTACAACAAATAGATCAAAAATGTCAAAACCGATTGATTATGTTGAAAAATTGTGAATCAATTTATGGAAACGGATGGACTCCCTTGGGTTTCCTATGGATTATTTAATACCACCTCTCATATGGTATAAAATAGTCTTAGGATTATAATCCCACGACTATAATCCCGGAATAATTTAGTCTACATACCAAACAATCCCTAAGAGTTCAGGAGACACAATGAGGACGAGATGAAGTGTAAAGCTATGCATTTTCAAAATCAAGGTATTTACTTGTCAATTCAAACCAAATTCGAAGCTCCAATTATCAGAAAGTCTACGTCTATCTATTCTATATTATCATCAGAAAACTTTGTTAAAATTATAGACTCAATTCACACTCCCTGTTGTATCTATTTAGGTGTCAAATCTATCAAGCATCTTCATTCTTCTAATGTGATATGCAAAAGATAGTTAAAAAAGTGTTTGCCAATAAGGAAATATGAGTAATTGTTGGAGTTAGTGAAGCATCAATTTTAAAATGAATCTGACAAACATGCCGTGGTTCCATGAATAAGTTAGCTGTCTTGTTATTATTATTTGCAAAGTGTGCATTACAAAAAACATGCATACCTAGTGTATAACTGTATATTGCCCTTTTTATTATTTTTTTTTTTTTTTTTGTGTTGCTAATTATATGCACTAAGATCCAAAATCCTGAGATCTTCTTGATTATTTAAGCTGCTGCTTCTTTCAAGAAACTCTCAGTACTAAATGGTCAAACAGAGATAAAGGATCCATTAGGCCATAGATTTTAGAAGTATTTTATGAAATTCTTCTTGCTAAATATTTATTTAGTCATAAAAATTATTTAATTTTTGGGAGACTAGTTTTTAAATCTCAAAATCTTCTTTAAATCTGGTTTTGGATCAAAAGATAGCCATTGGTTTCTTTTTAAATTTTAAAATTTGCCCAAACTTTTGTATTTTTTTTTAAAAAAAGAAAAGCTTTATCTATTACTTCACATTTGTTTTGCTTGATTTTGTTCGGATTTACTTCAGATTTTGTTTTGCTTGGTTTGTATAAAGTTTTCTTCAAGTTTGTAAACCCTTGCCAATTTATGAGGTCTTTCATCTCCTAAATTGAATATATTTGCTCGTAATGTATAAATTTTCTTCATATTTGTAAATTCATGCTAATATATAAGGTCTTGCACACGAAAATTCTAAATAATATGTTAAAATTGAATCATCAACAAAATGTTTATTAGAGAAATTTTATTATGGGATACAATCGAAAGTCTCATAAAATTCAAGTACTAAAAACCTTTTTGGATGAACTTATAACTTATAGCTTACGAGTTAAATGATTTTTCTCTTATTTTTATTGTTTTGACTTAAAATTAAATACATAACATCTCTTTTTTATCCAAACATTAAAAAATTATTTAAAAATACATAAAATAAGTCGGTCCAAACAAGTTATAATACATTTCCTAGAAGGCCTAGCTAGAGACAATTGCTGCAATTTAAAAGTTTCGAGAAATCAATCACAAAAATTACTAGTCAATCACGAAATTCAATCCAACTGTGTGGAATCAGACAAATTAGAAGTTATACCATTAGTAAGGTAGTTTGACTCAAACCTAGTGACTAACGACGACGCTAGTATTGGAATTCGCAATTCGATAGAATTCAGTAATTTTAATATAAAATTTATATATATATTAAAATTTTATTTAATATATATAAATAATTTTCAATAATTATTAATTTTTGAATCAAGAATCTGTAAATTTAAAATTTGAAGGCAATAAGTCAAATTACTTAATTAAGATGTACATTTATTTTTTTTTCAATTAATGCGATATAGTTAAATTCGATATGATTTTTTTAAAAAAAGAAAAAACTTTTTGAAATTTGTAAATTTAAATATACCATAATTTGACTATAGCAGCTTTTAATTAAAACTAAAATAAAAAATTTAGAATTAGATATTTTGAATATAAAAATATATTTATTTTTTTGCACGGATTCAAAAAAATTAGTATCACATAAAAATTCGTTTTGGGAGTATTTCTTCCTCCGTGCACTTTTACTTATCCATTTTAGATTTTACACGTTTATTAGAAAATAATAATTAATGTGAATATTTTACCATAATATCTTTATTAATTGATACTTAGTATTATTAAATTTTAAAAAATAATTTAAGAAATAAGTAACTAATGTTAAGGATAAAAATATAAAAAAAAATAAAAAAAAAATTAATATATTAAAAGTAATAAATAAAAATAAAAAATTAATTTTAAAATAATAAATAAATAAAAATAAACGGAAAGAGTAAGTTTCATATCATATAAGTGGAAATACAGTAGGTGAAACACTTTAGTTCATCTCTGACTTTTAAAAGCAATGTATGTGACAAAAAGACACTATGATTGCAAAGAAAATTACGCTGCATTCTCGAAAACTAAAAGGGAAAACTTACATTGATATATTACATTAAAAAAATATTTATGATTTATAGTAATAATTTTTTTTATTGGATATTTGTAATATAATTTTAATATATATTGTAGAGAATAATTTATAAAATAAATATAATACAAGTTTTATCATGCATAATATATTTATCACATGCTTTAATACACTTATAATATATTGTGTCAATTTTTTATCAAACAAGCATAATACATTTTAAAACACTTACAATACATCTATATTGCATGTATAATTCATTTTTAATACATAGTACAAATTTATCATAGTATTGCTATGTATTGCTACAAATAGTAATAAATAAAAAATATTGTTAAAAATAATAATTATTTATTAAAAAATATTCACCCAAATAATTTTTCCAACTAAAAGAGGGAGACAGTGATGGTTCGATGGCAGTGCATAAATCGTACGCGAAACAATTTACTAGTTAAAAGGCAATTTCAAGTTTCAGTATAATTTTATCATGGGTGAGGCACAACTATTACTAGGGGTGGGCGTTCGATTTTTCGATTCGGTTTTGTCAAAGTTCGATTCGATTCTTCGATTTTTAATTTTGCAAAAATGAGCACCGAACACCGCATCAAACTAATTTGGTTCGGTTTGGTTTTCTTGAAATTCGATTCGATTTTATTCGGTGTTTTTAAATCGTTTTTTCGGTGCAAATATAATAAAATGAGGATTAAAATTTACAATAACTTGATATGCTTGAATTTTGTCTTAGCAGTTAGCACATTACAAATTTACAATTACAATTAGAAGTCACAAATCACTTACTGGTTGGTCCTTCTCCTCCCTGACTCCCCGTAAGAAACAACTTAATTATGTACTTCCTAATCTTTCTATCTTTTCTTCTTTACTGCAAGTATAATATTAGTACAAAATTAATCTTGAAAACAAACATCCACAAGGTATATTCCACAAGGTATATGATCTCAAAGTTAAGAGAGTACAAAAATACGGCTAGAGAAATTTAGAACTTAAAATCTGTTAGTTCTAAGTTTAGAACTTAAAATATGTTAGTTATAAATATGTAATATAAATATTTTATAAAAAATTAATTAATAAAAGTTCGGTTCTTCGGTGCACCGAAGAACCGCTACCTTAAAACCGAACACCGAACCGAAGTACCGAAAAAAAACCAAAACCAAATCGAAGAACCGAAATCGAAGAACCAAACTAATTCGATTCGGTTCGATTTTTCGGTTCTCCGATTTTTATGCCCACCCCTAACTATTACTAGTTGTGTGAGGAAATTTTTTAATTGAATTATATTGTGGGTCCCACTACATCAACTCAATTTTTCCTCTTTCTCCTTAATCCATTTCTCTTTCCTTGTTCTCTCTTTCTTTTTTTAACATTTTCTGTTTCTATCTATTTTAAAATCAATTTTATTATTCCTCCAATTTTATTTTATTTAGTCTGCTAAAAATAACCTTCTCTTCTTTCTCCTTAATCAATTTTCTTCTCCTCCTTTTTGTTCCTCTTTCCTCGCTCTTCTCTTCCCTTTTTTTTCTTTTCACATTTTTTATTTTTATCTATTTCAAAACAATTTTATTACTCCCCCAGTTTTGTTGTATTTGGTCAGCTAAGAATAATTTTTTAATAAATAAAAAGTAAATATTTTTAATATTATTATTATCATTGCATAATTACATAAGGTATTAATAGTCAAATTTTTAATGTCAGAATATTAGAGAAATTTTTTTGTTAGAAAATTTTCAATATATCATTCTCAAAAAAAATGAAATGAACAAAAATAATACTTAAAATTTCACAACTTTTGAATGGTACAGTAGGACCCTACTACAATCTACAAGTGTTTATATGATACTATTCTTAGTTTAGATGTCTAAGTGAAAAATAATGTCAACTTTAAAATTATGTAGATGAGTTTAGCTTAATAATAATAATAAATTATAATCATAATACTTATGCTTTCTATATTCATAAATTCTAAATATTTGTGTAATTTAATAACACCTGACGGTATTTTGTTTTTCTTTTATAAGTTTATTTTTATATATAAATTTAATTGTGTTTATATTAGAAGTTTATTTTATGTGTTTATATTAGAAGTTTATTTTATGTGTTTATATTAGAAGTTTATTTTACTAAATTAGTCTTATTAATTATATTTTAATATTAATTATATTTTAAAATTTTAAATTTAATTATTAGTACCTTAGTAATTATTTAATTATAAAATAGTATTAAAATATAATATTTATTTTTTATTTGTTAAAATAAATAAAGAAAGTGGAAAAAAGAATTTTAGCAAACTAAATAAAATAAAATTGGAAGAGTAATAAAATTGGTTTTGAAATAGATAGAAACAGAAAATGAAAAAAAAAAGGGGAAAGAGAAATAAAAAAAAAGGCAAAGAGGAGAATGGATTAACAAGAAAGAGGAAAAGTTGAGTAGATGTAGTGGATCCCATAATATAATTCAATTAAAAAATTCTCTCACACAACTATTATTAGTTGCGCGTCACTCATAATAATTTTTTTACTCTTTCTATGACTGAATGCTGAAACAATGACTGCAAACTCTAAAGCAATTGTAGATGAAAAAAAAAATCATTTATTAATGCAGAGAAGAGTACAATCGTAGAATTTGGGGCTAAATTTGAAGTAAATTTCACGTATGGTCACAAAAGTCATGTAATTATCACCTTTTGTTCACACAAGTCATATAATTATTAGTTCTAATATAAAAATCACTAAATTTTGAGTATACTCACACAATCTTAAAATAATAACTTTTCGGTGGATAACTCATTTTTTACTCTTTTTTTAAGTTTATAATAAAAATTCAATCAAAAAGCTCCAATTTGATCCAAAACCCAAAGCCTCAAAGACTTGCTCCAGACCATAATCAACAAGAACCTAACGGTAACATTTTGGAGCACTACTAAAAAGATCATTAAAAATTGACGGACTAAAATCGATGGACGAAATCGACGAACTCCGTCGGTGTTTCAATGAAACCTTTTAAATGAAAATCGACGGAAATCTATCAGTTATTATTTGTGTCAAAATTGCGCAAAAATTATAAATAATATTTTTAAATAAAAATGACGTAGTTTCTTTTTTTTCTACAAAGTTCGAAGGACGTCGATTTTTGAAGTGCAAAATTGTAGTTGAAGAGTATAAATAAAAAAAACGAAAGTATTTCATCAAAGAACATGTGTAATAATGGTGGAATTATTCATTGTCATAATAAATACATGAGTATGTCAAATTGCTAAAAAAAATGTATATTTCTGAAAAAATTCACCGACTCTGTCAATTTTTTTAATTGACCTGGGTACATAAAAGAAATTATCTAATATTTTTTCAAACCAATCATGTTAAAATGATTGGGAAAAGGAAAGAATATGAAAAATTATTTACTTTCTTCATATGAGTTTTGAATTTTGAGTGCGGATGAGTCAGAGCTTTTTAAATTAGATTTTTAAAAATAAAAAATGAGTTATCAATCAAAAAAGTAGTAGATTTAAGTTGTTTGATTTTTGTGTTAGTGTACTCAAAGTTTAGTGATTTCTATATTAGAAATGATAATTGAGTGACTTTTGTTAGGAAAAAAAAAGTGATTGTTAAGTGATCATCTATGAAATTTACACTTTGAAATTTTGATTTGAAATCAACGTTTGGTTATGAGATATGAACAAAACTTTAACTTCAATATCAAATCATGATTTATAATCCCAAGTTCTCCAAAACGTAGCATTTCAAATAACAAGTTGGTGTTTTAATTTTTTAAATGTAAAACTTGACTCATAAGTTCATATTTTGCAAATAAAGACCTATCATTTTAAATATTATAAAAAAAGACTCATACTCGACGTAAATAAATTGTTCGTATCATGTGAGAAAATTATATTAAAAAATAACTAGTAACTACTATTGTAATTTATTGGACCAGTGAACCTTTGTAAAACTATGTGCATTTAAAATTTTATAATAACATGTAATCATAAGCATTTGTTTATAAAGAGGAACATAAAGATATATAATTTATTACGGTGGTGCCTTAGAAAATATTGTTACCTTGTTTATGAAATGATTTGTTCATTATTTGGTAAAGATTGTATAAGAATTAGAGAAGTTTTGATAGTTTTTATAAATTGTAAAGTTTTCATATTTATAAAAAAAATAAAAATATAACTTAAAAAATTCAAATCACATATTTCAATAAAAAATTAACTTCAAATATAATTTAAAATCATACTCAAACAACCCATCATTTTCGAAAACAAAAAGAGGGACAGGACAACGATGGTTCATTCAATCTGCAATGTCTAAATCGTACGCATATATTAAAAATATTTTAGGGATCGAGTGAGCAAAAAGTGAGAGTTAATAACTCAGATGGTCACTCAATTATGGAGTTTTCACTCAAAAAGTCACTCAATTTTGCTTTCTAACTCAAAAATCACTACTTTGAGGTTTTTACCTATAAAGTCACTCAAGCTATTTTATTATTTTTTGCATTATAATTTGCTGACATGGAAATTTTATTAAAAACCAAAATTTTAAGAATCAAAAAGATATCCATTAAACCATTTTAATGACCTATCTATTTGATCCTACCCGATTAAAAATATCCTTTTATTTTGCCCATTAAAATCCTAAATTCTCTCCCTCTTGTCCGACCTTTTTCAGTCTGTTTTTTTCTATCATTCTTCCTCTTAGATGCTTCTTCTTTCTCTTTATTTATCTCAATTTTAGTGTTAATTAAGTAGAAAATTATGATGAATTCCTCCTCTCCCTCTCTCTTGACTTAGGGTTATATTTCCTACTCCTTTTTCAATACAAACAAAGGAAACAAAAATGAATCCAGTTCATCTTGATTTTTTTTTATAAACAAAAATTATGTAAATGACTAACTAATGGAACAATTTCTTATCCTCAACAAAACAAATTAAAAGTGACAGTTGGATCTAACCAGAGGATAAGATGCATATGACAATAAAACGTCGGGTAAATTAATAGAAGATATCCCCAGATAGGAAACTAAAAAGTTTTTCAGGAGACCTTCATATTCATGGCGGTACCTGTTCTTGGACGTTTTGAGTACTTGCAAAACCAATTTAACAAGTTTCCATGACTTCAAATATAGAAAAAAAATTAGGATAAATAAAGAGATATTTTTAATCAGGTAGGATAAATAATGGGTAAAATAAAAGGATATTTTTAATCGGGTAAGATCAAATGGGTGGGTCATCAAAATGGTTTAAATGGATATCTTTTTAATTCTTACAATTTTAGTTTTTAATAAAATTTCCATGTCACTCAATTGTAATGTAAAAAATAATAAAATAGCTTGAGTGACTTTGTAGGTAAAAACCTCAAAAGTTGAGTGACTTTTGAGTTAAAAAGCAAAATTGAGCGACTTTTTAAGTGAAAATCCCATAGTTGAGTGACCATCTAAGTTATTAACTCGAAAAAGTGACATAGTTAATGAACTTGAAATCCATACATATTTGGATTCAGGAATTAAATTTTATGCGCTCAATGAAAAATTTCAGTACTAAATTCATTATATTTTAAAATTATGATCCAAACCTACTATTTTATTTCAATTTTAATGAATATTTACATCATAAATTTATATTTCGCATTGAAATTATTAATTTTAAATGACTTTGGTGCCATAACATTGCATCCACCCCTGCATCCATAGAGTCAGACACTACTTAGTGGTCGTTTGGTAGAGTGTATTAAAAAATATAATGTATGCATTAGCTTTGTGTATTGCTAATACCTTGTTTAGTACACTTTTTCAACCTATGCCTAACTAGTGCAAGCATTAGTTATACACTCTATTGTGTATTGAGGTATGTATTATTAATACCATAAATTTTCATGTATTAATAATGCAATGGATTCTAATACATGCATTAGCATATTAAAGATATAATTGACCCTCAAAATTTTTTTCACATCCTTTCTACCATATTTGTGGATGGTATTTTTGTAAATATTTTTTAAAAAAATTATGCAATGTATGTTATTTTTAATGCACCAAATCAAACACTGCGTAGAAAAAACTTCAGCATAACTAATGCAAACATAATTAATACCAACATTATTAATGCAAACATTATTAATACACTTTTATGGGAGGGAAAAAGTAACCTATATCAAACAAGCAAGTCCGAAAGAGCTTTATTGAGATATAATTAAGTAATTTTAAAATATATGTACTTTTAATTGTATAATTTTGTAATTGAGATATTTAATTTCATAAAATAGTATCGAGGCAGACAAGAGACCTTAGGATCATAAAGAAGGATTCATAACCATACTTAAGAGGTTTTGTTAGAAAATTGTACTTTCTTTTAATAACTTAACTCTTTAAATGATTTTTTTTTTTACTTTTTAAATGAAGTGATCACACAATTTAAAAGTGTAATTTGTGTGTCTTTTGAAAAGTGGACTTTCCAAAGACATTAGGATAAGCAAGTCAATGCCAATAATACTTGGATGCAAAAAAGACATCTCTTCCTCGTGTGAATGTTATGTTCGACAAATTCGAAAATAAAGAAAATGAATATCATATTTTAATGTGAAAAATTCTTCAAAGCAAAGAGAAAAAACTCACGAGATCACAAAAGATCCAATAAGAAGCTCCTTAATAAGTTATAGTAACAATGAATGTTTAATCCTCAATGATCTCTATTTCTCACACATGCCCAAACGCACTCGTACAGTATGGCGATGATGATCGATGATCTGCCTAGTTTGCACCAAAATAGAATCGGTTTAATAAATAGTCAATCCCATAAACTTATCAGAAATATTTCATTTAGATATACAAACTAAGTTCTGTTTCAATTTGAACACCTCAATGCCTAGTAACGTGCTCCGATTAGACATTTTTGATTCAATTTTTTTTTAAAGATAATTGCGCATGTTTTCATTCGCATATTAGATAGTTAAGTTAACCACATAAAATATGTCAACTTCTTTAATTATACGCATCAATCTCAAGCAGAAAATGTTTGGGTTTTTACAGTTTATTAAAGCGACTGCGTATAATTAAAGAAAATGATATATTTTATGTGGTTATTGACTACCTAATAGACGAACGAGAATACACACAATTTTTCTTTTCTTTTCAAAATTTAAACTAACAATGTCTAATTGAATCACTTTACTCGAATTTGAGTTATTTAATTGAAACAAAATTTAGTTTGATTATCTAAATAGAATATCGAGACAAATTAAAGAGACTGGTTATGTCTTAAAGCCAATAGAATTCGGCCATAGTGTATTTCTGCCTCTGTTCCTTTCTGCTCATCTATGGCCATTGGCCACTAGCTGGGTACTGCCAGTTTTGCTGCATGCTCTATATATCTCTGTTCTCCACCGGCCCAAGAAATCCTTACAACTTTAGCACTGGCTGGCATCAAATTGAGATTCACTTTTGTGTGTGTCTATTGTTGCTTCGAGCATTACAAAATGGAGCATTATCTGTCTTCAAGATTTTTCCACACCTTTTTTTAAGAAAAAAGATATTCTAAATTAACTACTCCCTCAATTCATTTTTTCTTGCCACTTTTTAACTTGGCATATCTATTAAGAAAATAATGATTGATATAGTGATTTTACCACATTATCCTTATTAACTAATGTTTAGTATTAAGTCTTGGAAAATGATTTGAGGAATAAGTAATTAATGCTACGGGTAAAACATGGAAAAATAATAATTGTCCTTTTCTGATATGTCAAAATTGACAAGTAAAAGTGGAAATTAAAAATAAAAATAAGTGACAAGTAATTTTTAAAGGGGGGAGGGACTACTATCATTTATCTTTTATTGAAAATTCTACTCAATTAGCACTTCTCTAATTAATTAGGACATACAATTCCCATGCTTTCCGTTGATCAAGAACCAATTAATCCAATCTTTTTTTTTACACAAACTCGCTTTTTTTGAGCAAGAAGCGAAATTGCTTTAATTTCACATGGACCGTTTTTTTTCTAAAGTGACTACACACTTCTTCTTTCATGAGCTATTTTTTATTTAAAGCAAGCCAACTTTTTGAATGAAACAAGTAAACTTGGAATATTTAGTAAATTTTGTGGTATAACTAATCTCGTGATTCTACGTCCCCAGAGCAAACTTTCAGCTGTTTACAAGATTAAATAACCCCACATTTTTTTTCCGGATTATTTTATTTTATCCCCTGAATCAAACCTCCCATAGTCACATAGTAGTTTTTGAACGTATGATTCATGCTGTTATATTTTAATGGTTATATTAGTAACACAACTGTTTTCCTGAAATAAAATGTATAATAGTGAAACAATTGTAAGATTCAACTCCGTGATTAGTGCACACTGCCCAAACAAAAGACCCTCAACGTATTAGCTGCCTAGCAAAAGACCCAATATGACATAAATTACCAGGCAAAAGTAGTAAATTGCCTTTTTTATAAAGTTCTATTCTTATGGTGGAAGAATTAGACTAGACTCCCACCTGTTCATTCCAAAAGTCCAAGCAAAAGTATCAGTATTTTGGTTTCAAAATGTATAGGAATATATTGTATTTGTGTTCATAATAATAGTGAAATACATTGTATTCGCACGCATAAATTAGTGTATTCACATGTATACAATTATGTAGAGTATTCACGCGCATAACAATAGTGAAATACATTGTATTCACACGCCGCGCGTGTAACAATAGTGAAATCAGAAATGCATTATATTTGCGCGCTTAATAACAGTATCCGTGAGTATACAATATCTCTGTCTAATTATATCCACATAGACAATAAATGTATCCATGCAAATCTGCTATAAAACCCCAAACTATCTCTATAATAGTATGTAAGTTTTTAAAGTACCGCTATTTCGGGTGAATATAGGGCCTTAATTTTGCCGTATCACGCAAATTTTTTCATCCACATTTCATCTGCTGGATTTGTGTCAAGTTTCAGTTTGAGCTTTTCTAGTTTATTTACCATAAAACTGTACATGGTCTTAAAATTTTTCTCATGGGCTAGTCTTTTTAAATCGTCTTCTTTGTAAGAAAAAAATTCTATTCTTATCTATGAGTTGTTATGCTGTGTCATTTTTACATTATGATGGAAGAATCAGACTAGACTCCAAGCTGATCATTCCAAAAGTCCAAGCAAAAGTAGCAGTATTTTAGTTTCAAAATGTATAGGAATATATTGTATTTGTGTTCATAATAATAGTGAAATATATTGTATTCGCATACATAATTAGTGTATTCACATGTATATAATTATGTAGAGTATTCACATGTACAACTGTCACGACCCAGACCGCCGTGAGTGGCACTCACCCAACCCCCCGGGTGAGCGAACCATCACTTCCTCGAACTTAACCGTTCTAACAGCTCAAAACCAAGTGCAAAAGTAAACTAGCATTCAATAAATAAGGAAAATACTTCATTAACATCAACCTGCGGAAATTACCCCATAGAATCTGAAAGTCGCAGTACCAAACAATCTACCAATGTCTAGAGTACAGGGATGCAACCCCAAAATATAAAGGAAATAGTTTAAGCCCGAAACAAATGGGCTACAACTCTAAAGATAGGTCCAAGGCAGCTTGATCGAACAGCTCACCCTTGAAGTCTGGAACGTTGGTACTACAGATGAGGTCGCGTCTCAGCCGCTGGAGATTGCCTGTACTCACAAGAAAGACAAGCAAGTGCAGTATCAGTACACCACCACTGTGTACTAGTGGGATCATCAGTCAGTTTCCAAATAAACAGTGTATAAGCAGTACAACAATATCAAGTAAAATGTATGGAAGACATGCAACAATACTAACAGGCTCTCTTAGACTACAAGTCTCTGCCTAACTTGTTCCCGCATGAAATCCACCCTTAATAACCATAAGCAACAGTCAGATACACATAACCGTCCTTTCTGCCTAACTCGGACCCACCCTGGGACCCCCTCTAGACAACACCTAAGAGCTAACAGATAACCCGACCTAAACCAAGACCAATTCAACAGATATAACAGAATTCCCCGTCACTCAAGGACCATCAGCAATATCATAATTCAACAAACAACCCGGTTCACTCACGGAACCAATATCAGTCAATGCAAGGCAATCAATAACAATGCAATGATACAGAAAATAAACCCGTACCAGGCGTGGTACCTGAGCCAAACGTTAATAATTCGTACCAGGCGTGGTACCCGTGCCAACCGTTTATTATACCTGTACCAGGCGTGATACCCATGCCAACCGTTAGTATACCTGTACCAGGCATGGTACCCATGCCAACCGTTAGTATACTTGTACCAGGCATTGTACCCATGACAATCGTTAGTATACCTGTACTAGGCGTGGTACCCGAGCCAACCGAATGTCAATAATCCACAGTCAAATAATGAACACACAACTTGTAAACCAACAAGTACACACCGTTCAACTCACAGACTGTAAAACAGGACTCTTAGACATTCTACACAATCCCTCTAAGAAATGCAATTCATACAACCACTTAGACAAGAGTACAAGAACATACGACATTCACAGGAATCGTAAGACATCATCTACCTCGAAATGATCCAAGCTCTACTCAACCCGAGCTTTCCCGTGTTCTGAATTCCTTTCTCGTTCTTGGTCTAAAATAACATAAAAGTACACGAAATTAACAAACAAGGCCTGCACATTACCTGGATTATAGCGAATCCCAAAACCCCAGGCTACCCATGATCATTCCACCTTTTTTTCTGGGATTTCCATCATTAATTTCCCTAGTTCTATCATTTTTACGGATAAAAATAGAGAATTTAACAACCTATGATCATAATATCTTACTTTTAACAATACCCCAGAATATTCATGTCTAGAATCCCCCTTCTTCCCCGGATTCTACCATTCCTAGGTTATTCCAACCTTCCCCCAAGTTCCCTCCTAGCAATTCTACCGCATAGAAAAAGTATTATGAAGACTGGGGAGTAGAAACCTTACTTTAGTGAAGAAAATAATGGGAAAATAGAGGAAAAATGCCTGGAATCGCCTTGCCCTTCTCCCAAAATGAAATTGTGAAAACTGATATTTTGGAGAATGTTTCAGCTTTAATTCCCTTCGAGCCAGCTTTAATTTGGTTGGTTCGGGTACCACGCCTAGTACAGGTATACTAATGGTTGGCACGGGTACCACGCCTGGTACAGGTATACTAACGGTTGGCACGGGTACCACGCATGGTACAGGTATACTAATGGTTGGCACGGGTACCACGCCTGGTACAGGTATAACAAACGGTTGGCACGAGTACCACGCCTGGTACGAATTATTAATGGTTGGACCGGGTATCACGCCTGGTACAGGTTTATTTTCTGTATCATTGCATTGTTATTGATTGCCTTGCATTGACTGATATTGGTTCCGTGAGTAAACCAGACTATTTGTTGAATTGTGATATTGACTGATGGTCCTTGAGTGACCGGGAATTCTGTTATATCTGTTGAATTGGTCTTGGTTTAGGCCAGGTTATCTCTTAACTCTTAGGTGTTGTCTAAAGGGGATCCCATGGTGGGTCCGGGCTAGGTAGAAAGGATGGTTATGTGTATCTGACTACTACTTATGGTTATTAAGAGTGGATTTCATGCTGGTACAAAGTAGGTAGAGACTTGTAGTCTAGGGCCTATATACTTGTTGCATGTTTTCCATATATTTACTTGAATATGTTGTACTGTGATATATGCTGTTTACTTGAAAATTGGCTGATGATCCTACAAGTACACAGTGGTGGTGTACTGATACTGCACTTGCTTGTCTTTGGTGAGTACATGAAATCTACCAGCGACTGAGACGCGATTCTGACTTTCAAGGGTGAGCTGCTTGTTTCGAGCTACCTTGGGTTATTCTTAGAGTTTCAGTCCATTTGTTTCGGACTTAAAACTATTTTATTTTATCTTTTGGGGTTGCATCCCCGTATTCTAGATATTTGGTATTGATGTTTGGTACAATGACTTTCAGTTCCTAGGAGGAAGTTTCCGCAGGATAATGATTATGATTAGTTTTGAATTATTTTGATTGCTAGTTTACTTTCTGTTATTGGTTTTAGGTTGTTAGTCTAGACAAGGGTTGAACTCTATTGGTTCGCTCATTCAGGGGTTGATTGGGTGCCACAGGGTGGGCGAGGTAATTTTCAGGGAGGTCGGGGAGATCGAGGGAATGGCGGCGCAAGCAGGGGTGCGGTGCAGCCGGCTCGGAAAGTCACCCGGATTGATGATCGGGCTCATTGCTATGCTTTTCCAGGGAGGACTGAGGTGGAAACCTCATATGCGGTGATCACATGTACTATTCTTGTCTGTGATAAAATGGCTTCAGTATTATTTGACCCAGACTCTACGTATTATTATGTGTCTGTGAGTTTTGCTTTGGGGTGGGGTTTGACTTGTGATATCCTTGATTCCCCTATCTATGTTTCTACCCTAGTTGGAGAGTCGGTGGTTGTGACTCATATATATCGTGACTGTTCAGTTGATTTTGTGGGGTTACATACTTGGGTAGACTTGGTAATTCTGGATATGACTGATTTTGATATTATCTTGGGTATGACCTGGCTATCTCCTTATCATGCTGTGTTGAACTGTAACACCAAGACTATGGCTCTAGAGATTCCGGGTAAGGATAGACTAGAGTGAGAAGGTGTGTACAGGCCTAAGCCAGTTAAGATAATATCGTTTATCCGGGCTAGGAAGCTAGTGGGAAGGGGGTGTCTAGCCTTTTTGGCTGATCTCTGGGATGGTAGTGTGGAGTCTCCTCCTATTGAGTCAGTTCCAGTGGTTTCTGAATTTTTAGAGGTGTTTCCAGTGGACTTGCCTGGTATGCCTCCGGACAGGGACATAGATTTTTGTATTGATTTGGAGCCAGGCACTCATCCCATTTCCATTCCTCCGTATCGTATGGCTCCGGCAGAGTTAAGGGAACTTAAGACTCAGCTGCAGGAACTCCTAGATAAGGGATTTATATGTCCCAGTGCTTCACTTTGGGGTGCTCCAATCTTATTTGTAAAGAAAAAGGATGGTAGTATGCGAATGTGCATAGATTATAGGCAGCTGAACAAGGTGATCATCTGGAATAAGTACCCTCTACCCCGTATAGATGATTTATTTGACCAGCTTCAGGGTGCATCAGTGTTCTCAAAAATCGACTTGAGGTTGGGGTACTATCAGTTAAAGATTAGACTTGAGGACATTCTGAAGACTGCTTTTCAGACTCGGTATGGATATTACGAGTTTCTAGTAATGTCGTTTGGTTTGACCAATGCGCTGGCAGTATTCATGAGTTTGATGAATGAGGTGTTTAAGTCTTACTTGGATTCCTTCATTATCATGTTCATCGATGATATGTTGATTTACTCTAAGAGTAGGGAGGAGTATGCTAATTATCTCCGTATTGTGCTGGATATCTTGAGGCACCAAAAGCTTTATGCAAAATTCATTAAGTGCGAGTTTTGGTTGACTTCTGTGGCATTCTTGGGGCATGTAGTGTCAGAAAAAAGGGTGATGGTGGATCCCCAGAAAATTGAGGCAGTCAAGAGTTGGGTTCGGCCTAGCTCTGTGACCGAGGTGAGGAGTTTTGTTGGGCTCGCGGCGGGGTACTACCAGAGGTTTGTTAAGAATTTTGCTTCTATTTCTACTCACCTGACCAGGCTGACACAGAAAGAGGTACCATTCGTGTGGTCCGACAAATACGAGGAGAGCTTCCAAAAGCTCAAGACACTTTTGACCACATCCTCTATTTTGTCCTTGCCGGTTGAAGGTAAAGACTTTGTTGTTTACTGTGATGCTTCACATTCTGGTTTGGGTGCTGTGTTGATGCAGGGTAGGAATGTGATAGCCTACGCATCCAGGCAATTGAAGGTGCATGAGAGGAATTACCCAACTCACGATTTATAGTTGGCAGCGGTGGTTTTTGCATTGAAAATCTGAAGACACTATCTTTATGGTGTCAAGTGTGAGGTATTCACAGATCATCGCAGTCTGCAGCATGTTTTCACTTAGAAGGATTTGAATCTGAGGCAGAGGAGATGGATGGAGTGATTGAAGGATTATGATGTGACTATTCAGTACCATCTGGGTAAGGCTAATGTGGTGGCAGACGCATTGAGCCGGAAAACTGTTAGCATGAGTAGCTTGGCTTGTTTGGGGGCATCCAAACGACCATTGGCTAAGAAGATTCGGGCTTTGGAGGCCAAGTTCATGCACTTGGGTGTTTCAGATCAAGGTGGGTTGTTGGCCAGCATTGAGGTCAAAGCCACCTTCATAGAGAAAATAAAGGCAAAACAGTTTCAGGATCTGAAACTAGGTAAGTTGCGAGGTAAGGTAATATCCGGGGAGTCCAGAGACGTCATGTTAGACTCTGGTGGAGTGTTGCATTTCAGAGAGAGGATTTGTGTTCCTCGGGTGGATGATATGATACAGAAAATCTTGGCAGAAGCTCATGGTTCGCGGTACTCAATTCATCCTGGTGTGACCAAAATATATAGGAACTTGAGGCAGCGTTACTGGTGGCCCACGATGAAAAGGTACATAGTGGATTTTGTGTCCAAATGTCAGAACTGCCAGGAGGTAAAGTATGAACATCAGAGACCTGCAAGACTACTTCAGAGAATGCCCATTCCAGAGTGGAAATGGGAAAGGATAGCCATGTATTTCGTGGTAGGTCTTCCCAAGACATTGGGGAAATATGACTCAATTTGGGTCATTGTTGACAGGCTGACCAAGTCCGCTCATTTCATTTCGATCAGGGTAGATTACAATTCGCAGCAATTGGCTATGATCTATGTGGAAGAGATTGTGAGACTGCATGGGGTACCACTGTCCATCATTTCAGACAGGGGTACACAATTTACTTCTAAGTTTTGGGGCAAGTTACACGAAGAGTTGGGTACACAACTCACCTTTAGCACAACCTTCCACCCTCAGACTGATGGTCAGTTGGAAAGGACAATCTAGGTATTGCAGGACATACTGAGAGCATGTGTGATGGAATTCGGGGGTCATTGGGACCAGTTTCTACCATTGTGCGAATTCTTGTACAATAATATCTACCACTCCAGTATCGATATGGCACCGTTCGAGGCCCTGAATGGGAGGAACTGCAGATTGATGTGCCGGTATTCTACGGCACATTTGACGCCTTTAACTAAGAATACTCACAAGGTTTTGAGCAACCTTTTTATGGTTTTTGATGTTTTTATGTTGTATTTTCAGGAAATGGAGACAAGGATAAAAAGGAAGTGAAAAATACTCAAGCTAAGTAACACGGGTTAGGCTTGACGGAGGGCCTGACGGCTCGTCACACAGGTGACTGACCGTCAGGGGAGCCACCAAACCTGGCAGCAGCTAAAGGAGGCACTGGATAGTGGCGACGGTTGGCGTGACGGCCCGTCACACCCGTGACTGACCGTCAGCCAAGCCGTCAAGTTAGAGCTCAAGGAGAGCATGCACTGGATAGTGGCGATGGTTGGCGTGACGGCCCATCACACCCATGACTGCCCGTCAGCCAAGCCGTCAAGTTAGAGCTAAAGGATAGCATGCACTGGATAGTGGCGACGGCTTGGAGTGACGGCCAGTCTCATGGGTGACTGTCCGTCAAGCAACCCGTCAACACGAAGCGGGACTCCGAAAATTCTATTTTTGGACTTTATTTCCTGGACTGCTTAAATACCCAGTGTTAGGGTTATTTTATTATTCATTAACTAATATTTGTCAGACGTTTTTGAACGAGTTTTGGGAGGAGAAAACACGACACAAACTCGTTTTCTTCCTTTTCTTCCATTGTTCTTGGGATTTTCACCATTGGTGCTGGGATTCTACGAAGTTCAAAGTAAAGTATTAATTTTCTATTGTAAGAATTCCTTCTTCTCATATGAATACTAGTATTTCTTTACTTCACTTTGCTAGCATGAGTGGCTAAACTCCCCACAACTAGGGTTGTGGGATCCATGGCAAGAGTCACAATGTAGATTCCGGGTAGGGTTGGGTTAAATTTATATGTTGTCACGTGGTTAATCATTCGTTATTTACGTTTTATAATGGTTGCAAACATTAGAACATACCTAGGTTTGATTTGCTTGAACAAAGAGATTAAAACCGGGAAATTTGATTAACTACGAGGATTCGAGACTACCAACTCTCGTCTTATGATTAATGCTGTAACTAGATTAATCTACTCGATGTTTAGGATTGAAATAAGAAAGTTCACCTTTTCAAGTTCGAGAGAATTGAAAAGGAAATTCGTCTATTTGGTTGAGAAACGTCTAGATGATACCATTAATTCAATCACATCGTGATATGCATATAGAAAGAACCCGGTTAAGCTTTGAGTCAAAATTGTTATGACGCCATGGTGAACACTTCCCTAGTTCATTCTCATATTGATTAATACCCCTTGAAACTCGCAATTAGTTACTTGCATTGTTCAAATATTGATCACAGAAACCCCCCCAATTTACCGGAAACTATTGATTACTAGTCAACTAATTCACTAACGATTTAATTTGCACCTTATTCCCTGTGGGATCGACCCCAACCTTTGTTGGGTTCTATATTTGATGACGACCGCTTACGCTTCGTAATTGGAGTTGTAATTTGGGCGTATCAAATTTTGGCGCCGTTGCCGGGGAATATGGTTGTTTATTAAGTCCGGTGTGTTTATTTGACTCTTAGTCATATTTCCTGACTTTACTTTTATTTGTTGTTTTTGTTTGTTATAGGGTACAAAGTTGTGCATGCCAAGTACCCGACGCTCGGGTGACCAAATATTTCCCTACGACCCCGAGCTCGCAAGAACGCTAAGGCAAACCATGAATGTACAATAGCAGGAGGGAGCAAGGCTCGCTGCAGAACAGCAGGCTCAACAGGCTCAGCATCACTTGAATGTTTAGGATATAGAGGATGATATTGCATTAGATGGAGTTGATGCTACGGGCACCATTGTTCTTCCTCCGCTAGCGCCCGGGGCCAAGTTCAACATTACTAGCACAATGCTCCAGCTGTTGAACTTAAAGGGATTGTTCCGTGGTATGGCTGGTGATGATCCAAACCGACACCTGATGAATTTTGTGGGTATCTGCAAGTCATTCGAATTGCCTGGAGTAAGTCAGACCGCGATCAGACTCAGGTTGTTTCCATTGTCTCTGTCTGATGAGGCAGCATTATGGTTGACAGAGCTAACCCCCGACTCTATCACAACCTGGGGAGAGTTGAAAGGAGCTTTCCTAGAAAGGTTCTTTCCTCCCTCTAGGATGATACAGTTGAGGGATGAAATTAGCAATTTCAGACAACAACCTCATGAGGCTTTACATGAGATGTGGTTACGGTTCAAGAAGAAGCTGACACAATGCCCGAACCATAAGTTGATAGAAAATTTCCTAATGCAAACATTCTATAGGGCACTAAATTCAGCTACGAAGCCGACACTGGATAATGTAGCAGGTGGAGCGTTTATGGGTCTTACCTTTATCGATGCCACAACTATTTTGGACCGGCTCACTAAAACCAACAGGGCCTGGCATACACGGGACACGGAGGTGGCTGCTAGCACTTATGCAGTCGGTATGTCAGCGAAACAGAGCAGGAAAGAGGAAGAGCGGGACCAAGATATGGCCCATCTGAAAACGCAAATGGACCTACTGACAAAACATTTGCTGTCAGGAGGTACAGAGAAAGTGAAAGCTGTGGGTTCCCAAGGTAGAGCAGCAGAGTTTGAATATGATGAGGAGGCAAATTATTTGGGTGGTTTCCAGGCCAATGATCAGGGAAACCAAGGTCGGAACTATCAGAAGGACAACTACTATGAAAAAGCTGGCTACAGAGACCGTGATCAGGGGAACTGGAAGAATAAAACTGATGGAGGTGGGTTGTATGTACCACCTGGTAATCGGGAAAGAGCTAGCAACGAGACATGGACGTCCAAGTTAGAGAATATGATGGCAAAGATGTTGTTGAAGGTGGAATCTACTGACTCCGGAGTCAAGGAAATGAAATCTGAATTATCATCAATGAGTCAGTTAGTGAATTCTCATTCCACCTCAATCAAGTAGCTAGAGCAACAAATGAGTCAAGTCTCGGCGTCCCTAAATCAAAGGAAAGCTGGGACATTGCCGAGTGACACCATTCAAAACCCGAGAAACGATGGAAATTGTATGGCAATCACCACCAGAAGCGGTAAGACATTATCGGAATCACATCCGGTAATTCAGACTCAGAAAGGTAATGTTGCTGAGGAAGATGAGTTAGTAGATGCTGAAAATATGGTCGATGAGGGTGTGAGAGTATCTGTTGAAAAACCCGTTGAAGTAGAGGATGCTACTCAAGTGCTCACGGATAAAAGCAAGGAAGTTGAAAAACTTCCAACTATGATGCCTCGGCCACCGTCTCCTTTCCCACAACGGTTGAAGAAGAAAGTGGAAGATAGCAAGTTTCTAAATTTCATGACCATGCTCAAGCAAATATCAGTGAACATCCCTCTGGTGGATGCGCTTGAACAAATGCCCGGTTATGCCAAGTTCATGAAGGACTTGATCACAAAGAAGAGGTCGGTAAGTTTTGAACCGGAAGACAACCTCCACCATTGTAGCGCCATTTCATCAAGGTCGCTAGTCCAAAAGAAAGAAGACCCGGGTGCGTTCACTATTCCTTGCACCATAGGGGAGTTTAACTTTGCAAAAGCTCTTTGTGACTTGGGGTCTAGCATAAACTTGATGCCATTAGCCATCTACCGACAGTTGGACTTAGGAGCTCCCAAACCGACGACTATGAGACTGTTGATGGCTGATAGATGGGTTAAACGCCCGGTGGGTATTTTGTATGATGTGCTTGTAAAGGTGGGGAAGTTCATATTTCCGGCAGACTTCGTGATTTTGGACTGCGAAGTGGACTTTGAAGTCCCTATTATTTTGGGACGACCCTTCTTGGCAACCAGAAGAGTATTAGTAGATATGGAGAGCAACGAGTTGACTTTCAGGTTGAACGATGAAGTAGTGAAGTTTAATGTGTGCAAGTCAATGAGGCAACCGAGGGACATGAATGTCATCTCGGTTATTGATGTTGTTGCCGAATCTGATGTGATTGTTTCTGTTGAAGAGAGACTTGTTGTAGAGACGTTGGCAGCAGTCATGATGAACTTCGATGATGATGACATCGAAGATTATGAAGAAATTGTAAATGTTGTGGTTGGAATGGGGTCATATTGTTACGCCCCAAAGAAATTAGATCTCGACTTAAAGAACAGACCGACACCTCCTGCAAAGCCTTCTATTGAGGAAGCGCCGGTATTAGAGTTGAAAGAGTTGCCAGGCTATCTGAAGTATGCATTTTTAGGTGACAAAGATACCTTACCTGTAATCATTACGACAGACCTTGTGCAATCTCAAGTTGAAGCTTTACTATCCACACTGAGGAGACACAAGAGAGCAATCGGCTGGACCATTGCAGATATTATTGGCATCCCACTAGGTATTTATACTCATAAAATACAGTTAGAAGAAAATTTCACTCCCACCACCGAGCAGCATCGGAGACTGAATCCGCCAATGCAAGAGGTGGTGAAGAAAGAGATCATCAAATGGCTCGATGCTGGAGTGGTTTACCCAATTTCTGATAGCAAATGGGTAAGCCCAGTGCAATGTGTTCCTAAGAAGGGAGGAATGACCGTGGTAGCAAATGACAAAAATGAGCTGATTCCATTAAGACCTGTCACGGAGTGGCGAGTCTGTATGGATTACCGGAAGCTAAACTCCTGGACTCTCCGTGATCATTTCCCCATGCCCTTTATGGATCAGATGCTGGATAGATTAGCTGGCAGGGGTTGGTACTGATTTTTAGATGGATATTCGGGGTACAACCAAATATCTATCGCCCCGAACGATCAGGAGAAAACCACTTTCACCTGTCCCTACGGTACGTTTGCTTTTAGACGCATGCCCTTTGGTCTTTGCAATGCTCCTGCAACATTCCAAAGATGCATGATGTCTATCTTTTTTGATATGGTGGAGAACACATTGGAAGTCTTCATGGATGACTTTTTGGTAGTGGGTGATGCATTTGATGATTGCTTGTCTAATCTGGGTCAAGCATTGCAAAGGTGTGAAGAGTCAAACCTCGTGCTGAATTGGGAGAAATGCCATTTCATGGTGAAAGAAGGCATTGTATTAGGGCACAAAATATCTATGAGAGGTCTAGAGGTGGATAGCGCCAAGATAGAAGTCATCGAGAAACTACCTCCACCCATTTCAGTAAAGGGTGTGAGGAGCTTTCTTGGTCATGCCGGTTTCTACCGAAGATTCATTAAAGATTTCTCTAAGGTTGCTACCCCCTTGTGCAGGTTGCTTGAAAAGGAGACTAAGTTTGTATTTGATGTTGAGTGTTTGAGGGCGTTTGAGTGCCTGAAAGAAAAGTTAGTGGATGCTCCTATTATAATTTCCTCGGATTGGTCCAAACCGTTCGAAGTAATGTGCGATGCGAGTGGTGTTGCACTTGGAGCTGTTCTGGGACAGAAGCGAGACAAACTTTTTCACCCCATTTATTATGCTAGTAAAGCATTGAATGGGGCGCAAAAGAACTACACAGTGACAGAACAGGAGCTGCTGGCTGTTGTATACGCTTTTGAGAAATTCAGAGCATACTTACTGGGTACAAAAGTGGTGGTGCACACAGATCATGCAGCCTTGAGGTATTTAATAACCAAAAAGGATGCAAAACCTCGACTAATCCGATGGGTGCTATTGTTGCAGGAATTTGACTTTGAAGTCAATGATCAGAAAGGGTGTGAAAACCAGGTAGCGGATCATCTGTCCAGGCTTGAGAGGGAAGAGAATGTAGTAGATGAACCGGAGATTGATGATGCATTCCCGGATGAGCAGGTGATGGCCGCGTCACTTGATATGGTGCCTTGGTACGCTGATTTCGCAAATTATGCGGTGAGTGACATGATCCCGGAAGATTTGAACTTCCACCAGAAAAAGAAATTTCTCCATGATGCAAGTAAGTTTTTCTGGGATGAGCCGTATTTATTCTGGTTGTGTGCTGACAACATAGTGAGGAGATGTGTACCGGAAGTGGAAATGACAAGCATCTTGCAAGCTTGTCATTCGTCCCCAGTTGGAGGACATCATGCGGGTAATCGAACCGCCCGAAAAATCTTACAGTGTGGTTATTATTGGCCGACAATCCAGAAAGATTCATATGAATTTGCCAAGTTCTGTGATCAATGCCAACGAAGAGGAGCAATCTCTCGCCGACAAGAGTTGCCCATGTCCACTATTTTGGAGGTTGAGTTGTTCGACGTATGGGGAATAGATTTCATGGGCCCTTTTGACAGCTCTTATGGGAACCGTTACATCTTGGTAGCGGTGGATTATGTTTTAAAGTGCGTAGAGGCGGTTGCTTTGGCCGATAATGAAGGGAGAAGTGTGGTGGCTTTTCTAAAAAGAAACATCTTTGCTCGGTTTGGCACCCCTCGCACAATCATAAGTGATGGAGGCTCATATTTTTGCAATAAGGTATTCCGGGCTGCTCTAGCAAAATATGGGGTGAAGCAACACAAGGTAGCCACACCTTATCACCCCCAAACCAGTGGGCAAGTCGAAGTGTCAAACCGTGAAATTAAAGAGATATTGGCAAAGTCTGTGAATGTGAACCAGCGAGATTGGGCAAGAAAGCTGGATGACGCACTCTGGGCGTACCGAACAGCGTTTAAGACGCCAATAGGTATGTCTCCTTACCAATTTGTTTTTGGTAAAGCTTGTCACTTGCCCGTGGAACTTGAGCACAAAGCCCTTTGGGCGCTCAAAAAGTTAAATCTCAGTTGGAGAGAGGCATCGGAACTAAGGTTGGAACAATTGAATGAGATGGACGAGTTCCGATTGCGAGCATATGAGAGATCCGCTCTCTACAAGGAACGAATGAAGCTATACCATGACAGAAAAATTGAGAAAAGGGAGTTCAAAGTTGGGGACTTGGTATTGTTGTTCAACTCCAGGTTCAAATTATTTCCCGGGAAACTCAAATCCAAATGGTTCGGACCATTCAAAGTACACCAAGTGTTTCCATCCGGTGTAGTTGAACTCGAAAATAAGGATGGTGAGTTGTTCAAAGCCAATGGGCAGAGGGTAAAGCAATATCTGGGCCTCCCGGAGGAGGTACATGTTCTGTCTCTGGTGTATCTTGATGAAGTCTGAGTAATCAAGACACCCGCGTCGTGCCGCGACGTTAAATCAGGCGTTGTATGGGAGGCAACCCATGAATTGTTGTTGTATTATGATCTTAGAAAAATTTGATTTGTTAGAATTGGTTAATTTGTGCGTTGAGTGTGCAGGTACAAAAAGGTGGAAGTAACAACATGTTCTATCTACGAGTGACGGTTCCTGTTGGTGGGTCGTCAATTGTACGACGGACCGTCACACAAACCGTCACAGTTGGACAAATATTTATCCCCACTGTTTGGTGGTGACGGTAAGAGTGACGGACTGCCAGGTTGTTGACGGACCGTCACTTCGGCCACCACATCAGGTAAGTTTTAAATTTTTGGTGCCCCGACCCAAAACCAACCCGACTCGCCCCTCACCTTAACCCGCCTGAATATATTGAAATCATCTTCATCATCTTCCCACTCATATTCTACTCTCAAGCTCCAACCCTCTATTAAAACCAAAATCCTCTCTTCCCCCAGCAAATCCCACATCCCCATCGTCTTTCACCATTCGTCCAAAACGCAAGAACCAACAATTCCCCGTCAAAGAATAGGGTTGTCCATCGGTTCTTGTAAATCATAAAGGAATAGAAGTTTTCTTCTCACTAACAAAATCAAGGTATGATTCTAAACTCTTCCTCGTTGGGATTATTTGAGTAGCATTATGAAGAAATACCGGAGGAAATTGTTGGGTTTGTATATGTGTGAAATGGTGATAATGTAAATGTTGTTGGGTATGAGTGGTGTTGTTTTTTGAAATCGTAAAATTTGACATGGGTGAAGTCTTGAGTAACCCATGAGATTAAATACATGATGGGTGGTGACTTTGTGAAACCAAATCCCACAAAGAATGGGAAAACCCCGAATAGAGCACAAGGTGTTCGAGGAAATGCCTCAAAGAAAGTAAAACACGCTGTCGCAACCTGACGGTTGGCATGACGGCCCGTCACACCCGTGACTGCCCGTCAGCCAAATCATCAACAATAAACAGTTCACTGTCTTAAAGTGACGGCTAGTGTGATGGTCTGTCACCCATGTGACTGACCGTCACCCAAACCGTCACTCCGAGAAAGTGGCGATAGTTGAGTGTTTTCCTGTTCTCATATGTTTGAACTTGTTCACGTGCAGGTACATGGCCCCCAAACAACAACCACCTCGCGGTCAAGCACAAAAGAGGAAAGAAAGATCCGCCACCACTCGGACCCTAATAGATGAATCGAGTAGCGAAGAAGAAGCAGTTGAAGCCCCAGCTTACCAGACTAGGCTATCCAAATGAAGAAACACCCAAGTCTCCCAGTCTGAAGAGGAGAGTGGGTCATCTAGCAGTAGGTCTGGGAGTGATAGTGGATCTGAAGAAAGTGGTAGCTCCAGCCCCAGTCCGGAGGATGTAAGTGGTACTGAAACCACCAAAAATGCAGGAAAGGCACCCATGGATAGAGAATCGATCCGGTGGGAATTTGAGGGTGCTCGAAAGCACTATCTTGATGGTCTTACCAAAACAATGACGAGGAGCCACAAAAGACCGATAGCTGAAGAAGTGCTAATTATTACCACGGATCTACCAGAATACCCAGTTCTTCAGACACAGTTTCAGAGGTACCAGCTTGAGTGGATGAGCATACCTCCGGGATTCTATTATCCAGAACTAGCCCGGGAATTCTATGCCAACTATTTGGCACTGTTGGAGAGCAAATGTGAGAAAGGAAAAGGGGTTAAATCAGCACCAAGGCAGGACCGGGTTTCGGTTTGGGGTAAACAAGTAGATATCTCCCGAGAGACGATTAACAGAGTCCTCTTCGGTCCTGAATACATTCCTCCACCTGATATGCCAGAGTTTCATGACAAAATTGCCAACATATACTCGCAGAGACCATGGTTAGCACGGACATTGACTGATGGCTCACCATCTTGGCTAACTCAAAGGAGACGGATATCGAAGCAATCACTAAGCTTCGTAGCAAAGTTTTGGTGGGCTGTTGTGCGGTACAGGATATTTCCAACAGGTGGAAACGCTAATTTGGATGAGGGAAGAGCCATACTTGTAGCAAGTTTGATAGTCGGGTACGTCATCAACTTCAGAATGATAATTGCAGACGAGATGCGGACCAGGGCCATAAAAACTACTTCTTCTTTGCCGTTCCCGTGTCTGGTTACTGAGTTATGCAGGCGTGCAGAGGTGCCGATATTGGACGGTATTGATGAGCAAGTGACAACGTCATCCACGCAAAATATTGACAAATCAAAGGATGACACTAAGTTTGACATGAGGATTCATAAGCCTCAGATCTTCGAGGAACCAACCACAACCACCTCCGAGGCAATCGACACTCCATCAGGCACAGAGATGCCACTTCCGGTGTTTGATCCGAAGACTTCACAAACAACGAGAGCTAGTGCCGAAAGCTCTGGCACTGCAGCAAGGCCTCCTCTACCACCGGAATATCACATGAATCCCCAAAATTTTGCTAAAATGGTGCAGAAGCAGAAACAGATGGATAAACAAATTACCGCTTGGACGGACTTGTTCAAACCCATCATTGATGAAGCAATACGGAAGGCTCTGAAGCCATTTGAGGGGCTGCGTGCAAGGGTCAATGCGATGGAAACCCGGATGGAGGCAAGGCTAAACGAAATGATCATCCCGGACCTGGCAAGATTTGATGTGGAACTGAAGAAGGTAAAAAATGATATCACCGTCCTCAAGCAAGAAAAAGCGCTTTATGATGAGACTTCGGAGTTCGTGGACTTGGAAGAAGAAACCACGATAGTGGATTTGATGGGTCGGCCACTGAAAATTAATGAATCCCAAGCAGGTGAAAGTGGGGTAAAGGAGTCAAAGAAGAGAAAGCACAAAAAGATATCAGCTGAGGAGGACGAGTTAGAGGTTGCAAAGCAGCGGTCGGTAGTAGATGAGTAGCTGCGACAGGAAAGAGTGCGTGCCCAAGCAGGTGGGGCATCATCCAGTGCAGTACCGGAGTCTGGAGAGACTTCAGATGTTGATGAGCTGCGTACGGAAACCTAGGTTTCCCAGGTACCTCTATGCCTTTGTTCTGAATATCTGTTTCCTTGAGCATTGAGGACAATGCTAACTTCTTTTGCTAGGGGTAGGGGTATTACCACCGGAGGTTTTTGTTGCCGTGTTTCTTTTTCTTCGGTGTGCTATCTAGTAGAACCGGCATGTCTAGGTTGTTTTTACTTTTATTATTGGGTGATGTTGTAGCAAGCATGACTGTGAATGGTTAAAATAAAAAGGAGCCCCCTTCGAAACTCTTGCTTTTTGTACTTGTGTGTGGAAAATTAACTGTTATGGATCCTTGAGTGTCTTTGTAGGCATGTGCGAAGAACGATCTTGTTTAGGCTGAACTGTTATTTCAATGATTGGTAGTGGTACGGTTTCTTGATGCCAAGTGTGTGTGAGCTTATTGTTATAAACTCTTACTCTGTGCATGCATCTAGAACTTGCCCGGTCTATTTTGTTAAGCTTGAAGTTGGTTGCTTAGGAAAGGATCACAGGCCCTTTTTGTTGCAGTCCACTTAGCCTATAAGACCGTCCAAATGCAAATAATCCCTTTGATCCCTATTTGAGCCATAATTGACCCTATTCTTTCAATAACCTGTCACCATTTCTTTTTAAATTTGAAGCCCTATTTTGGCCCTGGTCCTTCCTTGGACGTCGTGCACCTCAACTCAGGCGATCAACCTAAGTTGAGGGTGGCTACTATAGAGGTAAATGATAAGAAAAATAGGATGGATAAGATTGGTTGTGGATAGAATGAAAATTTCGGGTGTGTGCCTAACAAAAGAAAAAAAAAAGAGATGAAAAAGAATTGTCAAAATAAAGAGGCCGCACATGTAGCTAGAAAGAAGGGAATAAAAAGGTGAATAAGGATGGACGAAGTAAAGTTAAGTGGAAATAGTAGGTCGGTGATTCCAAGGAGGGCTTAGTCACTAACCCCTAAATGTATCCTACCTGCACCCAAAGCCTCATTACAAGCCAAAACAAGTCCTGTTGTGATCCTGAGTGGCTTTCTGAAAACTGAAATAGGATAGCAAGGGCAAGCTTATGGCATCGCATGTGCATTGTTTAAAATCGTTTGTGAGTGTGAGCGCCTTACCTAGTCCCAAATCTTGTGTGTGGGACTTCCTTGTAGTGAGGGCATCGGGATTTCAATATTACTTTCTGATTGTTGGGATAGCAATTCATGTATTTGTAGATTGTTCCGTCACATCGGCATGACACCCTTGGATCCTGACGAGTTAGCTTTTCAGAACACCTTTGTAGTACTGGGGGAGCTTGATTTAAATTTAATAAATTGTTAAGTGGTCATGATTTGCTAGAGATATGTGTTGGTATTCTTAGTTGAGTCGTCATTTTATTTTTGTTGTCATGTTGCTTAAGGACAAGTGAACATTTTAAGTTGAGGGTGTTGATGTGCCGGTATTCTACGGCACATTTGACGCCTTTAACTAAGAATACTCGCAAGTTTTTGAGCAACCTTTTGTGGTTTTTGATGTTTTTATGTTGTATTTCCAGGAAATGGAGACAAGGATAAAAAGGAAGTGAAAAATACTCAAGCTAAGTAACAAGGGTTAGGCTTGACGGAGGGCTTGACGGCTCGTCATACAGGTGACTGACCGTCAGGGGAGCCACCAAACCTGGCAGTAGCTAAAGGAGGCACTGGATAGTGGCGACGGTTGGCGTGACGGCCCGTCACACCCGTGACTGACCGTCAGCCAAGCCATCAAGTTAGAGCTCAAGGAGAGCATGCACTGGATAGTGGCGACGGTTGGCGTGACGGCCCGTCACACCCGTGACTGCCCGTCAGCCAAGCCGTCAAGTTAGAGCTAATCTACTCGATGTTTAGGATTGAAATAAGAAAGTTCACCTTTTCAAGTTCGAGAGAATTGAAAAGGAAATTCGTCTATTTGGTTGAGAAACTTTTAGATGATACCATTAATTCAATCACATCGTGATATGCATATAGAAAGAACCCAGTTAAGCTTTGAGTCGAAATTGTTAAGACGCCATGGTGAACACTTCCCTAGTTCATTCTCATATTGATTAATACTCGTTGAAACTCGCAATTAGTTACTTGCATTATTCAAATATTGATCACAGAAACCCCCCCCCCCCAATTTACCGGAAACTATTGATTACTAGTCAACTAATTCACTAATGATTTAATTTGCACCTTATTCCCTGTGGGATCGACCCCAACCTTTGTTGGGTTCTATATTTGACGACGACCGCTTACGCTTCGTAATTGGCGTTGTAATTTGGGCGTATCACAGATCACAGGTTGGATGGTTTGAGGAAGGTGATGTGAAGCCTCTGGGCGTAGACTTAGTGAAGGAAGCGCAGGAAAAGGTAAGGGGCATACAAACCAAGTTGCTGGCTGCTCAAAGCAGGTAGAAGGAGTATGCAGATCGCAAGGTCTGGGACATAGATTTTCAGGTTGGTGAGCAGGTATTATTAAGGGTATCACCCATGAAAGGGGTTATGCGGTTTGGTAAGAAGGACAAGCTTAGCCCTCGGTTCATCGGTCCGTTTGAAGTGCTTGAAATTGTGGGGCCAGTGGCTTACAAGTTAGCACTGCCAACTAGTTTATCGGGCGTCCATCCGGTATTGCATGTATCTATGCTCAAGCGATATATGGGGATGTGGATTACATCATCAAGTGGGATGAGATACTTTTTGATAAGGATCTTCGTTATGAGGAAAAACCGGTTTTGATTCTTGCTCTGGATGTCCGAAGGTTGAGGACAAAAGTGATTGATATGGTGAAGGTTTAATGAAAGCATCATCCAGTTGAGGAAGCCACTTGGGAAACCAAGAAGGACATGCGGGACAAGTACCCTCAATTGTTTGAGGATTCAGGTACTATACTTCCTTCTTTTTATCTCTGTTATTTCGGGTTTGATCATTTGGGGATGAACGATGGGTAAATTGGTATCTTTTATAACGATCGGGTCTGTCATTACAGATATTCCAATTGTGCCAAGTTTTAGAGTTAGAAAACTCCGGGTTTGGGAGTTTGAAATTATGGGCTAGGCTAGCCTCGGCCAGTTTTGGAGCGAGGTAGAGTCTAGGGAAATCCGGATAAAGATGAGTTTAGGTATCTTGGATTTATCTAGTTTTCCACATAGCCAAGACATAAAGGAGTCCGGAGGACTTTTTGGAATTGCATTTGGGTAAGTAGAACTCCCAGAATCGCGTTTGACGTGAAGGGGTTGTTTTAGGATATAGGGGGAAACATGTGTGTTGTGAAATGGCCAAAACTAGCAGATTTCCGGATATTCTGTCTGCGATGAATGCGGTCACGCGAGATAGCGGCCACCACTATAGCGATATAAATTACCACTATAGCGGCGGTCAAAGAGCGGTCAACCTACTTAAGACCGTTATAGCGGCAGCCTACCGCTATAGCAGAGTGGGGACCGGTATAGCGGGCCGACGGGATTTTAATGCAGAAATAGCTCCTAAAACATTCAGTTTTTCACAAGTTTGTTTTGGGAGAAGGGCTAGGCGATTCCAGGCGTTTTTCTTCCTTTTTCTGTCAAAATTCTTCCCTATGGTAAGGTTTTTGTCCCCTAATCTTTGTATTACGTTTCCTATGCGGTAGAATTGCTAGGAGGGAATTTGGGGAAAGGTTAGAATAACCTAGGGATGGTGGAATTCAGGGAAGGAAGGGGATTCCAAGCATGTGTGTTCTTGGGTATGGATTAAAGTATATTATTATGATCATAGAATGTTTAATTCCCTGTTTTATCCGTAAAAAATGATAGAACTAGAAGAATTAACTGTGAAAAAGCCCGAGAAAAGGGTGGGATGATCATGGGTGGCCTGAGGTTTGGGGATTTGGTATAATCCGGGTAATGTACAGGCCTTGTGTGTTAATTATATGTACTATGTGTTATTTTTAGACCAAGAACGAGAGAGGAATTCGGAACACGGGAAAGCTCGGGTCGAATAGAGCTTGGAATATTTTGAGGTAGGTGATGGCTTATGACTTTTTGTGAATATGTATATTCGTGTACTCATGTCTAAGTGATTGTATGCATTACATTGCTTAGGGAAGTCGTGTGGAATGTCTAGGTTCCTGTTTACAGTCTGTGATTGAACGGTGTTTACTTGTTGGTTTTACAAGTTGTGTGTGTTCATATATTGACTATGGTTGTTGATATTTGGTTGGCTCGGGTACCACACCTGGTACGGGTATAACATTCGGTTGGCACGGGTACCACGCCTGGTACGGGTTTACTTTATTGCATCTTGCATTATTTCATTGATTATTGTATTGCATTGGCTGATATTGGTTCCGTGTGTGGACCAGGTTGTTTTACTGAATGTGACACTTGATATTAGTTCTGTGAGGGGATCGGATTGTCTATTTAAAGGTGCTATTACTGGTGGTCCTTGAGTGGCCGGGAACTTTGTATAACTGCTGTGTTGGTCTTGGTTTAGGCTGAGTTGAAGCATTACTTTTGGTATGTGTCTAGAGGGGATTCCAGGGTGAGTCCGGGCTAGACGGAAAGGTATAGTTAATGGCTCTTGTTCGTGGTATAGAACTGTAAGAGATGGATTTCATGCTGGTACAATGTAGGTAGAGACTTGTAGTCTAGGGCCTGTATACTTGTTGCATGTTTTCCATATATTTACTTGAATCTGTTGTACTGTGATATATGTTGTTTACTTGAAAACTGGCTGATGATCCTACCAGTACACAGTGGTGGTGTACTGATACTGCACTTGATTGTCTTTGGTGAGTACAGGAAATCTACCAGCAACTGAGACGCGACCTCGCATTTAGCACCGGCGATTATGACTTTCAAGGGTGAGCTGCTTGTTTCGAGCTACCTTGGGTTATTCTTAGAGTTTCAGTCCATTTATTTCGGACTTAAAACTATTTCATTTTATCTTTTAGGGTTGCATCCCCGTATTCTAGATATTTGGTATTGATGTTTGGTACAATGACTTTCAGTTCCTAGGAAGGATTTTTCGCAGGATAATGATTATGATTAGTTTTGAATTGTTTTGATTGCTAGTTTACTTTCTATTATTGGTTTTAGACTGTTAGTCTAGACAAGGGTTGAACTCTATTGGTTCGCTCATCCGGGGTTGGGTGGGTGTCACTCACGATGGGTTGGGTCGAGACACTTATTCCTAGTGGGGCATAATTTCTTTAGAAACTAAAGTCATGTTCGGACATAACTTATGAGATATTATAATACGAAAATATAAATTTATGCTCTCAAAAAATATATTTATTATAAGGGATATAAATTAAGTACCAGCATCAAACAGGGCGGAAAAGTGTAAATGGCCCTTCATTTACCTACTTTTGTTGGGCTCAACTTCTCACAATGATGGATTTTCAAGGATGAGTCACAAGTACAATCGTATGTGAAATATGCAAAAGTTTTTCTGTAACAACCCGATAGGTCGTTTTGAGCTCTAGAACTTCTTTTTCATAGAAAGTCCTTTCCAAAAATCTTTTATGGAAAATTTTAAACTACTCGGTTAACTATAGTTATTTATTTGACGGGCAATTTTGATTAACTAATTTAGTTGGTGAGTAATGAAGATATAATTAGAACTATAGTATTAAGATTAGAGGTGGTCCACACCCACCACTCCTTGCTTGGGCACACGACAGATGGGATATTAAGTAGTAGTGCTTACTAGTTCAACTTATTAGAAAGGGGAAAAAGAAAAATAAACCAGAATTTTAGAGCACCATCGCTCTGCGTCAACAAGAAGCGTTTTGTTGCTTTAGGTAAAAATCTCCACTCAAGCTCTACTTATGATTCTATACACGTTAATAAATTCTTGGTGAGATGGATGGATATTATGATTATAATATTGGTGGGTTGAAGGGGATTTGAATTTGCAAAGAGAAAAGGTATGTTAGCGTGACTCTCTTTGGCTTAAGGAGAATCTTTTATTTAATGAAGTAATCATGGTACAATGATTGCTCCATATAAGCTAATGAGTGGGTCACATGAGTCATTTTTTGATGTATAGTATATGATATTGATGAAGGTTTACAGTGATGTGGATGTCCTTAATTTGGTGCGTAGAATTTTAGTCAATAATTGGGCTATTACTAATGATTGGATAATAATGATATGGGAAATGGTAGATGTAAGAATTCTGGAAAAGTTTCATGTTGTCGTTTTTTTCCCTAGCCATTTGGTTTGCCGAGAGAAAAGTTTGGTGCGATTATGTGAATGCGCAGATGTTTTTCAAGTCACTGGATTATAATTTTATTTTATTTTTTTCTATAATTTACTTGTATGGTTTAAATTTAATTATTCATATTAGAATACAAATGTTAGTAGATTAGGCGGGATATTACTAATTAAGTAGGAAGGTCTACGAACTCGTTTACTTACGAAAAACATATATATTCAATAGATTGGGAACTTTCTGAAGCTTTGCGAAAAGGAAAGATAAAATTTTGAGGGTTCGTGACACGTTCAACAATTGAGGTATGTTAAGACTTCCTAAACTTCGTTGAAGGACGTTTGCTAAGAAAAAATAAAAATTAAAAAAATAGAGAATGGGTAAGGGTGAAAAATGGGGGTCTCATACCCGTGGTGGGACGGGCATTGGTACGAGTACCGATGTTATGAAAGAAAAAGTTTATTGCTATGTAATTCGAGAATGCCAAAGCATATGGGCACTAGCTGATGTATTACTGGCTTGGTTGCTTTTCGTGTGTTCATATTTCTTCATTTAACCCGTATATTTGTGATAGTCGAGGTGAATATATTTCTTGTCAGTTACTTGATTGAATGAGATGCATCATCATCCACTATTTCATTGATGTTATATTCTGCATATGCATTGGCATTTAGTTTGAGGGTGAGTAAAAGTCAGGCATGTGGAGATCGTCCGTGCTGCGATTATTCTGAGATATAAGTTGGACACGTGGAGATCGTTCGTGCTGGGAATTGATTGATTTGTGATAGCATGTAGAGACCGTATGTGCTGGTATATGGACCTCGCGAGTCCCCCATGAGTCACGAACTCTCGATGTATTGCTGAGGAGTATCGTGTATATACGATTGAGATATTACTGGGTATTTGAGGCATCTCATCTCATTACATTGCATTGCATACCATCTCATCCTTCATACTTACTTGATTAATTACTTAATTGGTGTTGAATATTTCATGGTAATTGATTGCCCCTGTTTTAGTAAACACTTGACTGTTGATTATAGTGTAAATTTATAAATTTGAGAATGATTTCTTACTTGAGTCCTGTCACTACTTTTTCATTGTCGGTCTATGATACATACTGGATACACGTGGTTTCATACTCATACTACGCTTGTTGCACTTTTTTGTGGTGCAGATTTAGTTTCGAACACTAGCGCATCTCGTGGAGCTTTCTGAGTCCGAGATTGGATTATTTTAGAGTCATGGTGAGCTGCTTGGCTCTTTCGTAGCCCACACCTTTATCTACTTTTATTTATTCTGTCATTTAATATTCAGACAGAGTATTTACATTCAGACTTGTCATTTTAGTTTTCACACTTGAATCGTATTGTAGAAGCTCTTGTACTTATGACACCAATTCTTGGTTGGTATTTTTTGCTTTTCCGTAATTTATTTTGAGAGACTCGGTACTTAGTTTGTCTATTTTTTTTTAATTTAATTGCTTAATTGTATTTGTAAAAGTTATTGGGTTGGCTTACCTATCGGTTGGGAACATAGGTGCCATCACAACTTGTGATTTTAGGTCGTGATTCGTTATAGGACACTTGCCATATATATACATGTACAAATAATTAAGGAAAATTAGACAAAATAGTCACTGTGTTAAATTTTTTACACAAAAACAGCCCACCTATAATTTACTACTTAAACTGGCCATTCGGCCAAAGTTCTTACCCAAAATGGTCATCGGTACACATACGGTAAACATGCAGTACACATGTGATATACATGCGGCTATTTTTTTTTGAATTTTTTTTAGCAGTATACATGCATACACATTACATATATATTGCATATACATGCGGTATACATGCGGTATACATGCGACTATTTTTTTTGAAAAATCTTTTGATAGTGGTACATTTTCGTAAAACCCCCATAATTATTTGGAGGATTTTATTTAAAGATTAGACTTAAGCATTGTAACCCCCAAAAAATTGCAATGGATAGACATATCCTACCAAATGAACTAACGAATAAGAAGTTGAATATTCAACTCCTAATTTCACGCTTATCCCCTTTTCAAAATCAGATTTGTCCAAATAATTTGTCACATTCATCAAATATTCAATCTCGCAAATTCAGAATATTTCATGGCAATAACACATATATCTAAGTGTATAACAATGTATACCGATGCATATCACTGATACATTTGTCATAGGCCAACACTTAAGACATGTATATATCATACTATCAATGTACATCACACATATTTTCAGGAATATGCAAAGATATACGTGATATACATTAGATTCATGGATATACAAATTATATGTGTCGATACACACAAATATACATGAATATATAAACATATACACAAATATAAAACAACCATAACCAAAAAAAATCTGAACTAGTGCAATATGCTATGGACTAAATTTTAATTAAAAGAATACATCTAACAAAACCTAACTATCTTCTAGAATGTACTAAGTATCTGTATATACATACAAATATACATATTGGGCTTGACGGAAGCCTGAAGCCTGCAGCCCAAACCTTATGATCTTGATCAGCCCAGACCCATTAGTCCTCTTCTGACAAACTTAGAAACATATCCAGAGCTTCACACATCATATGTCTTCTGCTTCATCTCCTTGTTCGATGAAGTTAATGGTGTCTTCTTCTGTCCAACATCCCCCCTCAAGTTGGGGGTGAGTGAGTGAACCCCCAACTTGCTCAATATACGGTGATGCAAAACTCCAGAGAGAGGCTTGGTAAAGAGATCAGCGAGCTGAAGTTTCGATGGGACAAATGATAAGGAAATGAGGCCGGAGAGGAACTGTTGTCTCACAAAATGACAATCCAGATCCATATGTTTCGTCCTTTCATGAAATACGAGATTATGAGCGATGTGGATAGCTGCCTGGCTATCAGAGTGAACTAGAACAGGAAGCGTCGGCGAGACGGAGAGATCCTCAAGAAGACGAACTAACCAGGTAATCTCCGTTGTAACTCGCCTCATAGATCTGTATTCCGCTTTGGTGGAGGATAAAGAAATTGAAACCTATTTCTTTGACTTCCAGAAATGGGAGCTTCTCCCAAAGTGATGAAATACCCACTTACAGATCTGCGTGTATCTTTGCAGGAGGCCCAGTCCGTATCACAAAAGGCAAGGAGGTCAAGCGATGGTGCTGAAGAGAGGAAAATCCCCTATTCGGATCAGACCTGGGTAAATATCGCAAGACGTGGAGGGCTGCTGAAAAATGCGAAAGACTAGGTCTTTGCATATGCTGACTGAGACTAAGAACTGCAAAGACAAGTCCAGCCTTGTATGGGTAAGATAGTTAAGCTTACCCACGAGATGTCTATAAACTGTAGGATCAGATAGTAATGGACTGTCGTCTGCTTGCAGCTTCGAGTACGAATCAAGGGGAAAAAGACACAGTAGGCCCGGAGCAATAAAATTCTTGTAAAAGATCCTGGGTAAACTTTCTCTAATTAATGATAAACCCATGTTTTTCCCTGATAATTTCCATGCCTAGAAAGTAGTTGATGTCTCCCAGGTTCTTTACTTTGAACTCAGTGTTGAGAAATGATGTGATATCATTGATTTATACTAGATCATCTCATGTAAGTAAAATATCATCGACATAGACAACTAGTATAGAGATATGGTTACCAGTAACCTTAAAAAATAAGGAATAGTCATTCAAAGAACTAGTGTACCCCTTGTAGTTTAATGCACCAGCAAGTCGGGCATACCATTGTCGTGAGGCTTGCTTGAGCCCATAAAGGGATTTCCGGAGGAGGCAAACATGATTAGGATTAGGAGGAGAAAGACCTGTTGAAAATTTCATAAAAACTTCCTCTTGCAATTCTCCATGCAAAAATGCATTGTTAACATCAACTTGGGACACCTTCCATCCCTTCTTGATTGCAACAGTGAGCAAGCATCTGATAGTAGTCATTTTGACCACGAGAGAAAATGTCTCAGTATAGTCTATCCCTTCTCTCTGAATATCCCCCCTTACCGCTAATCTGACTTTCAACCTTTCAACTGTTCCATCAGACTTGTGTTTAACCTTGTAAACCCACTTACAGGGTAAAGACTTCTTGCCAAGGGGTAACTCCACCACATCCCAAGTATGATTCAGCTCCAGAGCCTCAATTTCTGTTTCCATGGCTTTCCTCCACCCATTATGACTGAATGCTTCCAAGAAACTGTTAGGCTTTGTGACATTTGACAAAGACTGAACGATATGTTGATTAGCAATAGATAATGCTCCAAAAGAAAAGGTGGTAGGATTGATCGAATGAACAAAACAAGAGTTAGTGACATCAGTAAGTAAAACACTGTTAGAGATAAAATCCTTCAAATATTTAGGTCTTTGACTAATTCTGTCAGATCTCCTGAGGGGTAAAGGAGATGCTATGGGGATGTGAGAATCAGAAGTAGAGGGACTGGAATTGGTGAGAGGAGTAGGATTTGTAGGAGAGGAAAAGGGAAAATCTTGGACATGAACATGATCAAAAGTTGGTTCTGGCTCAATTGTTGGAGAATTAGGAGAGGGAAAAAACCCAGAAGTGATAGAAGATGAGGGTGGTGTAGCAAGAGGGAAGACATCTTCATGAAATTTGACATCCCTAGAAACAAAAATATACTTAGTAGCAATATCTAAAAGCTTGTATCCTTTTTGATTGGGAGGATATCTAAGGAAAACACATTCCTTAGCTCTAGGTTGGAACTTGTCTCTAGTGTGTGTGAGTGTAGAAGCATAGCATAAGCATCCAAAGGATCTTAGATTCTCATAAGAAGGCTTCTGACCAAAGAGCACCTCATAAGGTGTTTTTCCTTGAATGACCCTAGAAGGCAATCTATTGATAAGATGAGTTGCAGTTAAGATACACTCACTCCAATACGAATATGAAGATGGGATTGAAAAAGAAGTCCTCTAACTACTTCTAAGAGGTGCCTATGATTCCTCTCAACAACACCATTCTGTTGAGGTATGGCAACACAAGATCTTTCATGAATAATCCCCTGAGAACTAAGAAATGCTGCTTCTTGGGAACCTCTCCCTAGTTCTAAAGCATTATCGGACCTGATTCTTCTAACTTTTACGGCAAATTGTCTTTCTACCATAGTGAGGAAGTCCTTTAGAATGGAAAAAGCATTGCTCTTTGTTTTCAAAAGGAAAATCCAAGTACCCTGCTAAAGTCATCTACTATTGTAAAGAAATAATAGTAACCATTATAAGTAGATGTATTAAAAGGTCCCCAAGTATCGATATGTATCAAATCAAAAATTCTTTGAGATTTTTAATGCTACTGACAGGAAAAGGCAGCCTACTTTGCCTTGCTTGAGGACATATAGAACATACACATTCAGAAGTAGAAGGGAATTGAATGAAAGGAAAATTCTTCATTACTGTAAAAGGCAAATGTCCTAATCTGACATGCCATAGGTTTACATCAGGAATAGCATTTGCAGAAACATGAACTGAAACAAATGGGAAAGTAGAACTAGAAACAAGAATAAAATTTGGCGCATCATTGGAATAGTTTCCATCTTGAACAGGAAACACTTGACTAGAAACAACATTAGAATTTCTTCCTGTTGGAATTGAAACAACACTTTTAGCAGGTTCTGACTCTATTTTAGTGGGCTTGAGCAGATATAGACCATCTCCTACTTCACCAAAAACTTGTGCCTTCTTCATTAAAAGGTCATGTAAGACACAACCACTAGAAGTAAATAGGACATTACATTAAAGTTGAATGCATAACTTGTGTACAGACAATAAGTTGTACTTAAAAGCCGGTACATGAAGTACATTATGCAAAGTAAGATTAGGAAGAATGGAAATACTTCCTATGTGAGTCACATTGATTCTGAAAGAATTTGGTAGACTGATACTCAGAGGTACAGGAAGAGGAGTTAAAGATATAAAAGATGTGGAATTGAAACACATATGTTCTGAAGCACCTGAATCAATGATCCAGATACTAGAATTGTAAACTGAGAAACAAGTGCCTGAATATTTTAGAATTGTACCTGCAACAACATTTGTATTTACTGTTGTTCCTGAGTTTCCTGTATGATTCATCCTCATGTCTCTTTTTACTTGTTGCACTAGATTAGCATATTGTTCCTCACTCAAATGCTGATTGTATGTATGTTTTCCTGTTTCCCAATGTGTGTCCTCATCTGTCATCACTGCATTACCTTTAATTGAACCATGCAATCCCTTTGATTTTGTGAACACAAAATCTTCTGGATACCCTATGAGCCTGTGACAATCATCATGGACATGCCCTGTATTTCCACAATATGTGCAACTTACATTCGGGTTGAACTTTGTTTTCCTTGGCTTGAACTTCTGAGGTGGTTTTCCAAACTTTTGATTCCAGATCCACCAAACTTCAGTGTCGTGGAATGTCTTCTGCTTCATCTCCTTGTTCGATGAAGTTGATGGTGTCTTCTTCTGTCCAACATGAAGCTTGAAATGTTGATGGCGCGTAGTTAGGATTCTGATTCAAAATAGAGATAGAGAGAGACGTTGTGATGAGGAGAGCTGGACTTCACTGATGAAGCAAATCGGAGAGGAGGATATTACGTTTCTTTCTCCCCTTTTTGGGATTTTTTTTCGTTTGGTTATAGGTTGCCAAGTTTTAGACAAAAAATACCAATGTGGTGTTGATCATGCCAATAATAGAAAATTTGGATATTATTATGTCAAATTTTATATCTTGCATCTATTTAAATTGTGGGAATGCATGAAAGTACTCTAACACTTCTGATTACCTAATAACATTCACCGTTTAGTCTTTTCATGGTACTCAAGGGAGGATGGAGAGTGTTACAACTTACATATCGGTTCGGTCTTAATTCAACGGCTTTAGCTCAAATTTTGTATATATGTTAATTTTTTTTGACTAAATATGTACATATATTAAATTCTCAACTCATTGATTAGCACTTGAAATTGGTATCAACTTATTCTAAATTCATAAAATTCAAATCATGAATCCTCCTTTGATGACTATAGGTACTCATTTGGGAACAACGTGTGATCCTTGAGCGAGCAAGCTAAGTACTACTCTCTCGGTTCTTTTTGCTTGTCATGTTTCGCTTTTCGAGAGTCAAATTGTCCGAATTTTGACTAACATTTTAAGATTATATTTTTTCATTATATTAATATGAGAAAGATTACAACTTATAGTATTTTTCATATAGTTTTTGAATATCTAAATTTTAAACTTTTAAGGATTGCAACTTAAGAGGCTATCAATATACTAAGCCAAAAAATAATTATTTACTCCCCATTGTCGCCCAAAAAAAGAAGAAGAGAAAAATCAATCTCACATGTTTGTTTAGGTGCATTATTTTTGTTTTTATCTGCAATCAAGCTGGGCAGATAATAGGTAAACAAAAATAGCATATGTAACATTGATTTGTAACGTACAACTAATATCCCAAGTAATGACAGACCAAATCAACTGTGGTTTCAATTTATTGTTTGGAGAGAAAAAAGCAAAAATTAACTAAAGAATCTTGTTTTGGACATGGACAAGGAAATAATTAAATGCAGTTCTTGATTGCGTAAGATAGGTTCAATCTTAAAAGCCCAAACAGCATCATGTGATCCCCAATATCTGCTCCTACTGAGTTTGGGTCCACGAACTGGCTTCTTGTCTGGTATTTCGTTTCAATTTGTTTATTTGATTTTGACTTAGCATGAAATTTAAAATGCTCTCTCCGATCACTTTACTTGTTGTTCTATCAAAAATAGATAATTCAAAATAATTGTCATTTAAAAAAATCAAGGAATAATTAGTTGTTTGTTTTCACCTTTAGCCTTAGTCATAATAAATAATGATAGTTTAGTCAAATTACACTCTGGTTAATATTTTTTTAAGAGGCGTGTAAATAAAAAATGTGACAAATAAGGTGATTCGGAGGGAGTAGATTTTTTTTTTTAATCTTATAAATTAAAGATATGTGATATGTCGAATGTATCAAAATGTTCTTTGATCTACGGTCTTAAACATGTAATTATATGGAAAATATAGAATTAGAAAGTTATCAAAGAGAAAAAAGACATTATTTTCTAAACAAACTAACAAAAAAAGTAACAAAAACAAATTGAAATTGAGATGTACTACATTGTCGAGTAGTGTACCAAAATCTCCTTTCATGAGTAGATTCATTCTTCTTGTTACTGCTTTTCTCACTGCTTTCACTGGTGTCCTCAACATTGATATTTTCTCTATCTTGCCCTCAATGAAATAGGTCAGTCGTATCATTAAGAAATCTTGTCAAACAAGTTTTAATAATGAGGCAAAACCTATTTTTGGTAAAAAAGAATTTATGGGAATTAACTATAAAAGGTAGTTATCATGTCAAACAAGGAAAGGTAAAAGTTCATTGTCTAACAAGGAAAGTATTCGACTTCAAAGCATGTGCATATCAAAAAGGAAAGAGCTTGAAAGAAGGCGTGTCCAAGTCGTACAAGGAAAGGTTTGCACCTTTCCTATCAAGGAGAGGAGAGCTTGAGACTTCTGTAAAAGCAATGGAGCAAAGAAGAATTCGACCACCTATTGCACAAGGCAGAGAAAGAGTTATTTCTCAAACAATAGGAGATCTCAAGCAAGTTGGTTCAAGAAGACAAGTAGAAGTTATTCTTATAAGTACAACTCTGTGTAGTTGTTAAGGCGTAGTGTGTGATTGTGAGGCTTGTAACAAGAAGTGGGTTTGACTTCTTGAGAGAGTTTGAGAGAATGTTTGAGGCTAGGTACTAGAGGTAGTTTCTTGATTATTGAGTTGTAATTTTGTTAGTAAAGTTGAGTTCGTGGTTTTCACTCCTGGAGTTGGGAGGTTTTTCACGTAAATTTTATATGTCAATTTACTTACTGCTTTAAGTGGGACTGTGCTAAGAACCTGGTCCCTGAGAGATAATTAGTGGACACAAACTTTCTTCATATCACTTGGATAATTTGAAGCGTGTATGTTAGAGACTGTTGAAGCTTTGATACCATGAGAAAATTATGCACTAAGGAGCAATATATGAACCTATAGATCTATTTATACAAGAGTTTGGTCCTATGATAAAACTATACAAGATATGGTAGAACTCTCCTAGATTAGCTTGTACAAAAGTGTCAATCCTAGTACACATGAACTATGTAATCGAGTCCTTATCAAAACTATAACTCTGATCATTATCTTTAATAATATCCTAAGGATATTGCCTTTGACATGTCCTCAAGTTACGAGAATTTTTGTGACTTTTAAATATTTTCCGTAAGATTTCCAATAAGATATATATTACGAGACATACACGTCCAATTTGATGAAAATGCCTTCCCGTTCGCCCGGACAAAGAATCCATCTTAAGGTTGGGTGGCAAGAAGGACAATTAAGAAATTACTCTGAGGATTCATCTTAGCATATACTAGGTGGACAAAGCTAAAGTAAGAACTTTCAGATCCTAATTAAAAACGTTCTCACCACATACGTAGGTAAGTACGTCTACCATGGTCTCTTTTATTGTCTAAAAAAGCTTTCGTATCACTCTTAAGATAACGTCGTACAAAATCCAGAATACAAAAGAGCAAAAAAAAAAAAAAACTCGGGGATAAGTAGTATGTGTACAATTACAGGGTGAATCTTAGTAGCTTCGTTGATTGGCTACCTGAACTTTCACTTTGTTGGTGAGTGTTCGATTCTCACCTTGTAGTCCCTTTCCTATTTCCCTCTTTCCCTACCCCCAATATTTTTTTAAAAAACGTATATATACAATTACAGTATAAAGATGTGCTAGTAAGATAATGCAACTGTTTCTCATTCTATATCTTGTGAAGGGCAATAACATGATCAAGAGAGAGAAAATTATGTGCAATCAAAATCTGGTTAGCATTCGCAGAATTTAGTATAAACTAATGGGGTGACAATGTATATAATTCATGTATGTAGCAGCTATAGCCTTCAAATAAAAATAGTCCATCTTAATTAACCGAAAAAATGAGTATCGTCAGGTAAATTTCCTGCATGGCGCAGTCCTAAGGTAAGTGAAACGTCACCAGGTGCAGTAGTACTGGTCCCAAATCTTATCATGGTTGATCCAATTTCAGAATTATTAGCCATATTTGTGGTCCCATATTCACCACCAGAGACCCCGTCCCGACGGGACAATATGTCGTCGGAATCTGCCTGCATCGTCGGGAAAGAATGGCTATTCATTGCGACAATTGAAGGGTCATTTTCAGGGGCATTGATTTGGGATTTTTTGTCTGAAGCAGCAACTGTTGTATTATAAATTGTGGCAGTGGCAGATGATTTTGTTTCTGTGTTAGAATTGCTAATATAATTAGGTGTTGGTGTTTGTGCATTACTACTGTTTTGGTTTTGCATGTCATCATCTTCATCTTCTTTAGCCTCTCGTTGATACATATCTTCTACCATGGGTTTCCACAACCGCACCCTTGCATTTATGAACCAATTTGCTACCTGCATATATAAGAAACACATTATTACTCCCTCTATCTATCTTTACTTGTCACATTTGGACTTGACATGCTCATTAAGAAAACTATGATTGGCATGATTATTTTATCACACTACCCCTATTAATTGATGTTTAGTATTAAATCTTGAAAAATAAACTAAGAAATATGTAATTAATGCTAAAGGTAAAACATAAAAAAAAAATTGTCTTTTCTTGATATGTCAAAAGTGATAATAACTAAAAATGAAAATTTATTTTAGGAATAAGTGAGAAGTAAAAGTGAACGGAGGGAATAACAATAATACATAAAACTAGTAATATAACTCGCATTATTATGTCACTAGATCCGTGAATTATTTGATTGTGGTTGGTACGTTACTTATAATTTTTCTTTTAAAGTTGTATGACTTTTTTTCAAAAGACCTTTATTTTTATATATAAAAGATCTAAAATGACAATTTTCTTCTATTCATTTTGAGAAGTAGCCAAAAGATCTTAATTTATTGAAAAATTATCTCTAAGCTTTAACAATTATTTAGAGTCAACATGAAAAAGTCGCAATCACACATGTCACGCTTCGACTAGAAGCGTGTGATGCAATGGATCTCAAGGAAACTAGTCTAAGCACGATAGAGGTGTGTAGCTCAAGTGGTAAGCACTTTTCACCTTTAACATGTAGATTGTGGGTTCGAAAAAAAAAAGGAGTGTGTACTAGACACATCTGGTAAAATATTTGATGTTAAAAAGTTTTCAGTAGAGGAGAGGTATGTAATAGGAATTTGACTACAAAATTAGGGGGTAAACAATAGTTTAGGCCTTTAATGTTATGAGTATTAAGCTTATAGTAATGAGTACTCCATTAGTTCTCGTTTATATGTCTTTTTTTTATTAGTATGTTTAAAGAATGGCATATTTTAATTAATTGGTTTTACATTATTTATCTTTTTACCCTAATGAGAAGCTAGTATAATCACACAAATGTTATGATATGATTAAAATAACAAGTTTCAAAAGTTCTATAACCACACCAATGAGATGACATGTTTTAGATCACAAGTGACAAAATGTCTTCATTTCTTTTCTAAACTTCACATTGATTCAAACTATGTCCCATAAAAATTATAACAGAGGGAGTATTGTATTTTGGTATCTTTAAGCTTAGGTATTGATTTTTTAGAATAATTAAACTGATAATGTTATCAGCTCAATCATATTGGAACACAATTGCTCAATTAATTTGGGATGCAGAAGGATAGAGTACTAATTTTTCTATAGGCCCATGCACTAATCTCCTATGTTTTAAAAGCCATCACTATTAAACTTCTAGCATATTAGGAAAAGAGAAGATACAATTTTAATGGAGATGAATATATATTCTGAAGTACTTAAAAGATGGCATGAAGAGCAGTGAGTACATGTGGTCAACAGTCTTGTTTATTTTTTTCCCCTTTTACTGTAAAGGGTCAGCATACCAATAAATAAAGAACATGGAAAAGCATTCTCAATTTATTTTCAAGGAAGAAGTTAAGATTTTGTTGAACACATGAAATCTACTATATTCTGGTAATGATTTGTAATTTTTTTTTCCTTTTTGGTTTATTTGAAAAATGATACTTCATCTGTTTCAATTTATAATGCACACTTTCTTTTTCAATTCATACTTCAAAATTTCTTTTTTCTCTTAATGAAATGATTTTATAGACACACAAATGTCTAGGTTTATTTTAGACCACAAATTTCAAAAAGACTTCATTTTTTTCCTAAACTTTGTGTCAAGTCAAATGGTATCATATAAATTGAGACGACGAACAACCTCTTTTTATTTGATATCCTTTTAACTTTAAAATCCACATGTTAACCTTAATGAAATATGAGATAATACATAAATGCACAAAATCTACTTATTTCACACTACAAGTTATTTTAAAAAAAAAAGTTGTCTCCTAAACTCTATGTCTAGCAAAGTGGTACTACATAAATTGGGACTGAAAAATATATACCAAGATTTTTTCATTTTTTGTCCATTACAAACATGGCGTAATTAAAATGAAACGGGGTAATATCAAGTTATCAACTAGTAAAGCAGCAAAGCTTGAGTCCTAATGTATCTGAAGATTACTATTCCCTGAGTTTCTTTTAACTTATCTGAAATTTTGTTTCTTTGGGGGAAGAATCCAAAGAAAAGAACAATACAAAGAGGGGCCAAGAAACAGTGTGGCATTGCTTAACCCGAAAGAAGGAAAACACAGATCCGCAAGCTAAGGGGTATACCCCACGAATATCTTTGGATTTAACTTGTATACATTTAATGCAAGAATTAATATTTAGGGGTTACATACTTTAAGAGAGAGTATTTTTTTTTATTTTTAAATATCTCTTATCGCATGTATTAATCCTATCCATAGTTTTTACTTCTAAATTTTATCTTCCATAAAATAATACACAATTTTTTTTATATAATTTAATGCAAGTATTTAATACCCCACAACAAATACAAACAAATCATACTTTCTTTTTTAATTTGTTTAAAGAAAGACATTTTTAAATTTGAGGGCATTAATTAGTTTTACACTTTTTTTACCCTTAATGAGAAGCTAATATAATCACACAAATGTTATATTATGATTAGAACAACAAGTTTCAAAAGTTCCAAAACTACACCAATGATCCGACATGTTTTACATCACAAGTTTCAAAGAAATCTTCGTTTCTTTCCTAAGCTTCTCACCGATTCAAACTATGTCACATAAAAATTAAAACAGAGGGAGTATTGTGTTTAGGTATCTTTAAGCGTAGGTATTGATTTTCTAAAATAATTAAACTAATAATGTTGAAGACAATTTATCAGCTCAATCATATTGGATAATAAATATTATCTAATTAGAATTCAAATTAACTTGGGATGCAGAAGGATAGAGTACTACTAATTTTTCTATAGGCCCATGCACTAATCTCCTATGTTTTAAAAGCCATCAGTGTTAAACTTCTAGCATATAATAGGAAAAGAGAGGATACAATCTTAATGGAGATGAAGATTCTAAAGTACTAAGATGACATGAAGAGCAGTGAGTACATGTGGTCAAAGAGTCTTGTTTTTTTTTTTCTTTTACTGGAGAGGGTCAGCATGCCAATAAATAAAGAAGATGGGAGAGCATTCTCAATTTATTTTCTAGGAAGAAGTTAAGATTTTATCTATATTCTTGTAATGATTTGTCATCTCAAACTAATGGCTTCTAAACTATGGTTGTATTGGACAGGAATTAGCAAGGGGAGAACAGCAAATCCAACATGACATTTTTTTCCTTTTTAGTTTATTTGAAAAATGATACTCTATCCGTCTCAATTTATGTTGCATATTTTTCTTGTCAGTCAGTATTTTCAAATTCTATTTTGCCCTTATTAATAAAATGATTTATGGCCATACAAATGTCTAAGGTTTATTTTAGACCATAAATTTCAAAAGACTATTTTTTCCCTAAATTTTATGTCAAGTCAAATGATATCACATAAATTGAGACGAGGAACTACCTCTTTTTATTTGATATCCTTTTAACTTTAAAATCCACATGTTAACTTTAATGAAATATGAGATAATATATAAATGCACAAAATCTACTTATTCCACACTACAAGTTATTATTTTTTTAAAAAAATTGTCTCTTAAACTCAGTACCACATATTGGGACTGAAAAATATATACCAAGAATTTTTCATTTTTTCTCCATTACTAACATGGCGTAATCAAAATGAAACGGAGTAATATCAAGTTATCAACTAGTAAAGCAGCAAAGTTTGAAAATTACTATTCCTAGAGTTTCTTTTAACTTACCTGTAATTTTGTTTCTCCGGGGGAAGAATCCAAAGAAAAGAACAATACAGAAATTAGGGGGGGGGGGGGGGGGTCAAGAAAAAATTGTGGCATTGCTTAGGAAAACCCAGATCCGCAAGCTAAGCTGATTTCAGTAAGGGTATACCCCACGAATATCCTTTAGGTTTAACTTGTATACATTTAATGCAAGAACTAATATTTAGGGGTTACATACTTTAAGAGAGAGTATTTTTTTAAAAAAAAATATTTTTATCGCATGTATTACTCCTATATATTGATTATATTCTGCATAAAATAATGCATAATTTTTTATATAATTTAATGCAAGTATTTAATACCCCCAACAAATACAACATAAAGGTAGTGGTACGACTTTATGACATGAACAAAGATTTTAAAATTTATGATTTTAAATATGTCATAATATTAGTGTGTCTATAAAATCATATCATTAAAAATAAAATAAAAAGTTTAAAGTTAATATTTTTTTGAATATAGAAACATGTCAAATAGTCTAAAAAGAAAACATGACATAAAATGAAATAAAAGAACTAGTATTATTTTATGTAACATTTATGTTCGGATCAGTTTTTTATTAAATACAACCGGACAACCCTTAACACTGTATTCTTTTTTACACATCTATTGCCTTGTTTTCAACTTGTTAATCGTATTGGAGAAAAATCGCATCTAGTAAAAGGATGAATCGAACCGTGACACATGGTTAAATTAAAACCGAAGAGACTTTCTACAGCTTAGGGAAATCCAGAAGGATTGAGGATTGTCTTGCCCAATGTGATCTGAAGCAATGTGGCATCAGCCCGAATGAAGTTGCTCCGTAATGGGGCAACCCATGAGACCTACCCCGAGGGGAGCCATTTTACAACTGGACACCCACATAATGACTCTCAGGGAAATCAACAACCAATCTCGAGCCTTGCGCAAACCTGTGCCCAATCATCCTTAAGTGCAGTGTCAGTGTTTAGGGCACGTGCTACTAGGTAGTAGCCTTTTCAGTGCTAAGTATGTGGTCATTTCACATGGAAGAGACTGTTCAATTTTTTGGCCTATAAAAGAGTCTTCTCTTAAAAGCAGAAGACGTCAGAAAATCTCAGAGAATAATACACTAATCTTTTTGTCTTCTTCATAAGAATTTTCATGGAAGACGGTTCTCGACCTTCTCCTCACTTATATTCTCATTTTCCTTTTAACATACTATACTCTTGTATTCATCCACCACCTGGTCTTTCAGTCAAAAGGAAATGACTTGATTGACCTAAACCTACTTGCCTTTAACCCTTTTTTACAAATTTTACTGTTAACCAAAATAATAATTTTTTTAGTAAATAATTTGGCACCATCTGTGGGGATAGGAAGTTGTGGTGTTATTTCGATCTGTTGTTCTAATACTTTTTTGAATATATAGGCAAGGCTTGTCCACTAGAAATGTGCTACCATGTTTGGGACTTAACACAACGGATTTTAGTCGATTTTTAATGTGATATCCCTCTACTCGAGAATAGTCTACAACCGACAAAATCTATGGACATTTAAGAACCGGTACACCCTCAAGACCTAGGGCTCGGCCAAGGCGGAGACGAGGATGAAGAAGAGAATGAGAATAGGAACGAGAATCAACCCGAGCCTAACCCTAAAAAGTAACCAAATATGAACACGAGTCTTAGTGACTCTAAAGACAAAGTAGTCTAGGAAAGTATTCGTGTCCAGGTATTGAGAGAGAGACCCATCGTCGTTGTCCCTTACCTGCACTGATAAAGGAGATTGTTGAAAATATCGAAGACCTCTTGAAAGACAAACTAAGGGGATCAAGCCGAGGCCCTCTGCTTGAGGACCGGAGGTAATTCTTCGACTAGAATTGAAGGAGGGAGCAAACTAGATCCCACACGATGAACATTGAAAGCCTCCTGGGCCTTCTCAAACGGATTAGCCGGATGTCACTTAGACAAAGTACAACTGCACCAAGTACCTAGTCTAACCAAACTTTACTCGTAGAAAGTGGTGCTAGCTCTTACAAATACATGTTATCGAAGTGAAGGTTAACCAATACAGACTCTACGGCCATGAACAACACGTCGACCCTCAGAACCTTGTCACTCAGGTGCTCAAATACGAAGATCAAGGTTAAAAAACACTGTCCGAGGATTGATGTTAAGTCATGAAGGTCTTGTTTGGGCTACCAGAATATCAAAGAGAGGATTGGATCTCAGATAGAACTGAGCTACCTGAAATGATTGGACAATAGTTGTTTGTACTCAAAAAATGTTGGGTCCAGAGCTTAAGAGTTTAAACTAGTCGGCATGAGAGAAAGAGATGAAGGATGCATATTGGAGTTCTTCTCCTCACTACCATATGGTGGGCTAGTTATTTTCCATAATAATCTCAAACATTGATAGTTCTTTACTAGTGGTAGCCTCAATAACATCACTTGGGCTACTCCTACCAATTGATGAAGACAATAGTCGATTACAAGAGTAAGATGGTCAGGAAACATGCAAACCTTTGTCCTTGGGATTTTTCAAACAAAGCTAAGTTAACAACAAGAATAAAATCGTACAAGATCGGGACTGCCCCAATACATGCTTGATCCAATGAAAGAATTAACAAGGCAGAAAGGATAAGTCTGTACGCCCATGCGGACTGTAAGCAAGAAGGTCTCAGGCATCCAAATACCCGTCCTGCATGCCTCGACGTCGGGCCTAACTGCACAATTTGGGATCAATGAAACATGTGTTCGAAAATTAAGGGTCTTCTGCCCCACTTCATGTATAACCAGGGTCATTTGTCCTACTTTGTGTATTACTAGGGTTGTTTTGCCCCCACCCTTTACAAATGACATAAATGCCATGCATTTTTTTGGGATTCTCTCATTTGTTTTAGTTGCTAAAAAGTCCCCAGACTTACACACATTGGTATCGCCTAACCTAAATGCTACAGTCCCGAACTCAAATTGCCAAATGATACAGTCTCTAGATTCAAATTATAAAGGCTCATATCAAATGATATAGTCTCTGGACTTAAATCGTAAAAGCTTTCGCCAAATGATGCAATCTCTAGGGTCATATTATAAAAGATTGCAAGAATTTTGTGTCTAAAAATAGGGTCGAGATGTCTTCTTTGAAAGAACGGTAAAAAAATAAATGACCTTTATTTACGAAGAAATGGACTTCTCTCTCCGTCTTTCTTTCTTATGTATATCAGACAATTATTTTCTGAACATAATTCGTGGTTGACTCAGTATACACAGATATAGTCAAAAACTCAGCCCCTAAGAAATGATACCAGAAAACAAAAAGGTATAATTTTAATCTAGGAGTACTTTTTTCAACCACTCAATATAAAATATAGTTTCAAAAAATAATCGTGGCGGCTAGTTCTAACGGCTAAGTGTTCTTTTGCGTGAATCAGATGGTAACCTCCAATCACTCATAAATGAATATAGTTCTGAATAGGATTGAGACGGATGACTTTTATGGTGAAGTGTTCCACTTTATGAGAGACTGGATGATAATCCTCAGCCACTTCCAACAAATTGAGTGATGCCTCTCTGATTACTAAGACAGATGTAGATCCAAACACACCCAAGTCTAGCTAAACTCAAGGCGAAAAAATGTCAAAGTACCCAAAGAGGCCCACCGAATGTCGTTAGAGACATCTTCCTCGATCATTAAGAAACAAGCTTTATCCCCTAAAAAGGAATATTCACCTTCAATTCAATGACTAGGAATGGCAGGATGATCGCTTACACTCGATCAGGCAATATTGTGTTAATTTTATCTAACCATTTCTAAGGAATTAAATAATGTAGGAGCATTCAAAAACACCCAGATCAAGTCATGAACTAGATGAAGAGTCACCAAATGCCTGAGGGGCCTCTAAATGGCTAACCAAAACCTTTCAGATGTATCCTCTTGTCTGGTAGGAAACAAATATGCCTTCAATGAAGTGGATTGGTTTCTCTTGATATGATGACTGGGAAGGATTGCTCACTTAACCATTCAAGTAAATATTTGATTAGATTTGGCTGTTTATTTCCAAAAGACCATCAACGCAGGAACATACAAATATATCGAGGAGCGTGGCATAGCCAAAGGCATAGACATGGAAAGAGAGTTGTAACGACTGGGTCCGTCGTTACGGATAGTCCAATCGTGCCAAGTTTTAGAGTTAGAAAACTCCAGGTTTGGGAGTTTGAAATTCTGGGCTAGGCTAGCCTCGGCCGATTTTGGAGCGAGGTAGAGTCTAGGGAAATCCGAGTAAGGATTGGTCTTTGTGTTTTATTTTGAGATAGTTTTCCACGTAGCCAAGACATAAAAGAGTCCGGAAGACTTTTTGGAATCGAATTTGGGTAAGTAGAACTCTCGAAATCGCGTTTGACGTGAAGGGGTTATTTCAGATCGTCGGAAGAAATAAGTGTGTTGTAAAATGGATAAATTTTGGATATTTCTGGATATTCTGTCTGTGACGAGCGCAACGGCTCCATCATAGCAACCTCCGCTATAACGGTGGAAAATACCGCTATAGCGGTGGTCAAGGCGGTCAACATCCACTTAAGACCGCTATAGCGGAAGTCGTCCGCTATAGCGGGACCGCTATAGCAGATTGGGGACAGCTATAGCGGGGTGACGGTTTTTTAATGCAGAAACTTCCCCAAAACAGTTCAGTTTTCTACAATTCATTTTGGGAGAAGGGCTAGGCGATTCCAGGCGTTTTTCTTCCTTTTTTCGTCGAAATTCTTTCCTAAGGTAAGGTTCTTATTCTCCAATCTTTGTAATAGGTTTCCTCTGTGGTAGAATTGTAGGAGAGAATTCGGAAAAAAGTTGGAATAACCTAAAAATGATAGAATTCGGGGAAGAAAGGGGATTCCAAGCATGTATGTTCTTGGGTGTTGATAAAAGTATAATTTATGATCATAGGTTGGTTAATTCTCTATTTTTACCCTTAAAAATGATAGAACTAAGAGGATTAATGGTGGAAAAGCCCGAAAAAAGGGTGGGATGATCATGAGTGGCCTGGGGTTTGGGGATTTGGTATAATCCGGGTAATGTGCAGGCCTTGTGTGTTAATTGTATGTACTTGTGTGTTGTTTTAGACCAAGAACGAGAAAAGAATCCAGAACACGGGAAAGCTCGGGTTGAATAAAGCTTGGATCATTTTGAGGTAGGTGATGACTTACGATTTCTGTGAATGTTGTATATTCATGTGCATGTATCTAAGTGATTGTATGAATTACATTGCTTAGGGAAGTTATGTAGAATGTCTAAGGTTTCTGCTTTATAGTCTGTGGTTGAACGGTATTTGCTTGTTGGTTCACAAGTTGTGTGTTCATGCATTTGACTGTGGATTATTGATATTCGATTGGCTCGGGTACCACGTCTGGTATGGGTATAACAATTGGTTAGCACGGGTACCACGCCTGGTACGGGTTTACTATTGTGTTACATTGATTGATATTGGTTTCGTGAGTGGACTAGGCTGCTTACTGAATTGTTTAATTGGTTTGGTGGTCCTTGAGAGGCCATGAAAATTCTGGTTAACTGTTGTGTTGGTCATGGTTTAGGCCGGATTGTTCATTGACATTTGTATTGGTCTTGGTTTAGGACGGGTTGTTCATTGACATTTGTGTTGGTCTTGGTTTAGGCCGGTTTGATTCAAGGTACATGTGTGTAGTCTAGAGGGGATCCCAGGGTGGGTCCGGGCTAGACGGAGAGGTATAGTTAATGGTATATGGTTGTGGCTTAGAGTTAGGTGGTGGATTTCATGCGGGAACAGGCTAAGCAGAGACTGGGAGTTTAGGTATGTCCATGGCTATTATGCATGTTTTCCATACCTTCTACTTGATATTATTGTACTGCCTATACACTGTTTATTTGAAAACTGGCTGATGATCCTATCAGTACACAGTGGTGGTGTACTGATACTACACTTGCTTGTCTTTTGGTGAGTTCAGGAAATCTTTCAGCGGCTGAGACGCGACCTCATCTTTAGCGTCGACGATTTCTGACTTCAAGGGTGAGTTGTTTGATCAAGATACCTTGGGATTATCTTTAGAGTTGCAGTCCTCTTGTTTTAGACTTGAAACTATTTCGTATTTTCTTTTGGGGTTGCATCCCCGTATCTTAGATATTGGTATTGATGTTTTGTACAACGACTTTCAGTTCCTAGGAGGGATTTTTCGCAGGATAATTTAATTGATATAGGTTTTGCTTATTTTGATTTCTAGATTACTTTCTGTTTGCTGGTTTTAGGCTATTAGTCTAGGCAAAGGGTTGAACTCTACTGGTTCGCTCATCCGGGGGTTGGGTGGGTGTCACTTACGACGATCTGGGTCGTGACAAGAGCTTATATCGGTTGGCTATTACCAATCGATCTTAGATCAACAAAGTCCTCAAGGAGACCGAAGGCGCATGTGCACTCTTTTTATTGATCAAGATTTTTGTCTGAAATGGGTTTTTTCCGATAAGATTTTAACGAGGCAACATGCGTGAAACATTTTGGCAAAGGCATTTATGGTGATTTCAGTTTCCGAAGATAGTTACATTTTGGGTCAACAATTAATGCATGACAGAGCAGTATAAACACAACGAAATGAGCACTCCTTCATATACAATGACTGTTAGTTATCTTCTATCCCGAAAAGAACGCGGCAAATATTCCACGTCTCAGACACATTTTGATTGAGTACCCAGAAAGTGGGATCTATTTGTATCAGATAAAAATCACATCTTGTAAAGGGATGAAATGAAGAGACATTTTTTACAACCCAGGAAAATCTAAAAAGATTGTCCCCGGTGTGACCTAAAGCGATATGGCATTAGTTTGAATGAAGTTGCTCTGAACGGGCTGGGCAACCCATAGACTTACCCGAGAGAGAGCTATTTTACATCTAGACACCCACATAATGACTCCTAGAAAAATCAACAATCAATCTCGAGCCTTGCGCTAGCCTATTTTCAATCCGCCTCAAGTGTAGTGTTAGAGCTTAGGCACGTGATACTAGGATAGCCCTTATAATGCTAAGTGTGTGTCATTTCACATGAAAGAGATGATTCAACGTTTTGGCCTATCAAAAAGTCTTCTCAAAAGAGTAGAAGATATTTGATAATCCCAAAAAGTAATACACTAGTCGTTTTGTGTTCTTTCCTTAGAATTTTCATAAAAGAAGGCTCTCGACCTTCACCTCCCTCAGTTGTATTCTTTTTTCCTTCTTGTATTCATCCACCACCTTGGTTTTTCAGTCCAAGTGAAATAAAATTGATTGGCCTTAACCCACTTATCTTTAACTTTTTTTTTACAAATTTTATTATTTATCAAAGTGACAATTTTCCCGGTAAACATTAATTTTACATTTTATAGATTGTTACCTATAGCTTAAAAAGGTCAATACATTATTGCAAACCTATAGCCCCATTATTAATACATAAAAGTTAAATTCATATACCTTCCTAACAAGATTATTGCCAATAAGGTAGGATCAAGCCTAACCCCATCACTATGACAGTTTTTGAGAGGAGAAAACCAAAAAAAAAAAAAACTTGATTATAATTAGGGGTGTCAAAAATAATTCTAAAAATTGATTGAGGCAATCAAATTGAGCCCAATCGAATTGATTATTAGGTTCTTTAAATTAAAAATTATAGGTTTTAATTTCTAACTGTACCATAGATTAGGATATACTTTTTATTTTAGAAAATATATCGACCAAACCGGATAAATTTATATCTATAAAATCTATTTTATATGTTAAGTTTAAAAACAGAAAACATTAAAAAAAATTATTGAACCTTAAAGTGAATTCAGATGTAAAAAACTAAAAATACTAAGACCTACAATACCACTGTTGAACTTTAGTATAACTCTCCATTTTTAGAGATAGTGTTGGTGTTATTGTGCATTTTAATATTAAAAAAATAAATATATTAAGTGCATGATAATTAGTAGACATAATGTGAATAATATGGTCATTAGTTTTTTGTAACTTCTATAACCACTAACTTATTATTCACCATTATTCTAACTCATTATACCTTGTAACTCATGTAACCTCTAAGCCATTCATCTACCAACATTACTACTCCACCTTCTTCCTATTGATTGCAAAAAAGAATTTCTCACCTATAAATAGTGGTGATCTTGCATTATATTGTGAATAAGAAAATATACTGAAAAAGATGAGAATTATGTGAAGTGTGGAAAGATATAGTAGTGTGTAGTGAGTTAGTGTAGTGAAAGAGAGAGTTGAGACAAAGAAAATATTTTAAGTCTACAACTATATTCACTATATATTCGCGCCTCAACCTGAATATTATTTATTCATTTTTTGTTCATTTTATTTCAACTATAATTTATTGTAATTTGTGGTATATTACACCAACAGATAGTATCACTAATATGACTATACACAAACTTTAGTAAATTTTCAAAGAATACATATGACAATAAATTGCTCAAATTATAAAGTTTTACTTTGAGTTTAGTGGCCTGATTTATATGAAATTTGTCATATTCATTTCATAGAGCATCTTTCGTATATATTTTAAATGGTGCGATGTGCATTTTCTACAAATTAAATTTTCATGTTCTTTCTTTAGTTATTGACATCATAAGCCATGTAAATAAAGGATTTAAAGGTGTATGGTTAGTCCGGCATAAATTTCTCATTGTTACAAGCGGTTTAGAACCATATGAATCTCACTTGGTCATGTGTATTGTATACTTTTTTGCATTATATTAGAGCTTCTTACTATTTTATATAAACAAATCAAAAAATTTAACAACAATGCGACTCTTAAATGATGTTTTAAAAGAATTATCAAAAATTATCGAATCGTATCGATATCGAAGAAAAATCAAAGATGATTAAGACAATTTCGAAAAGTCTAAATTTGATTATGCATAATAAAGTTACTCAAAAATTAGTATGATATCATTTCTTAAAAATAACTGGTCAAACCATATCATTGACTCCCTGAGTTATGACTATCAGTTTTTCACGCAGCTTATGAATAACTTGAGGAAAAAAAGATGTGAGAGAGAGAAATTTAGAGGCGGTTTTAATTGCCTTATTTTAGGTGTTTTAAACATTTTTATAGTGTTTGATTAAAATAAAAAAATATTTTTAAATACGTATTTTTAAGCCAAAATAATAAAAATAAATCAAAAATCATCAATTAAAATTATAAGTCATAAATTTTAAAGCTCATCAAAACAGGCTCTTGCAGTACAAGGGGCAAACCTGGTTTCTGGAGAGACCAGTCTGCCGTGCTAACAGATGCTTATCTGCATCACTTGGATACCTGAGATTAAAAAAAAAACCAGAAAAATGATACTTCGTTCGTTCCAAAATAGTTGTCGCGTTTCGCTTCTCGAGAGTCAATTTGATTAATTTTTCAAGCTAAATTAGATTAGAGTAATTCGATAATTTAAAATTAAAATTAAAGTATTCAAAAATTATACGAAAAGTACTATAAATTATATTTTTTCTCATATCAATATGATTAAAAAAATACATCTTAAGATGTTGATCAAAGTTCATATCATTTGACTTTAAAAAAAACTGCTATAATTATTTTGGAACTGAGAGAGTACTATCAAATCCTTGTGGTCGGACCCTTCTCCGAACCCTGCGCATAACGGGAGTTTTAGTGCACCAGACTTTTTTTTTTTTTTTTTTTTGAGAGTGTACTATCAGAGTCCCTCACTTAAACTGTATAAAAAGCTGGAAATGTTTTCCTTATCCGTAAATGAGAATTCACACTTTTTGCTTTCTTTTGTTGTATGTATATATATATATATTGAATATTGGCGTGAGGATCGAAAAAGGAAAGAGCAAGTTCAGCAGTAGTAGATACTGTCAAAAGCAGAAAATAAAGAGAGAAGACAAGTCCACCTCTGTCTGTTCTTTTTATTTATCTCAACATTCATTCATTACATAGATTCTCTTGCTTTTTATCATCATTCTTAACTTGTTGCCATGCATATATCATCTATTTAAATTTGAAAATAATTTAGCTTAACTTTCTACAATATTTTATTTTGGAGACAGAAATGTTATGGCAGGCTTGAAACTAGAAGTTTTAAAAGTCCTATAACTACAACAATGTTATAACATATTTATGATTATGAGTTTCAAGAGTTTTTATTTCCTTCTTGATCTTCATGTCCAGACAAAGTTGTACGACATGCGAAAATTGAAATTGAAGGGAGCATAAAATATTGTTTGCATTTTAGTTCACTTTTAAAAAGTTGACATAATTTGTACTCTTTTTGTCCCAATTTATGTGACATATTTGAATTTGCGAGATCCAAACTTTTAAATTTTGACCGTCAATTCGGACATAGAAGCTTTAAATTTTTAAAGTAAAATTTATATATTTAAAAACTACGTAAAAAACACTATAAATTACAATAATTAACAACTTAAATATCTAAAAGACATATAAAGAAATTCCAATCAAAAACAAAATTTGGTTAACTCTCTCAAAAATTTTAACTGTACCACATAAATTAAGGCGGATGAAGTATTAGTATAATGAAATGACATGGTATGTTGATGACCTCAAAATTCTAGATACTTTTCAAATGCATGCCTGAGTCAGAAAGATATATAGTACTATTGGATTTCAAGAGGTAAAAGTGGTGCACAAAAAAGTGTAGGTAAATTTTGCATTTTCTTTACACTGAGAAGAAAGGACTGAATTGCAGCAGTGCCTTTAAACACTGACTGCATGCAAAGAGAGGGGAAAAGATAATGTACCAGCAGTTAGTATATATTGGAAATGCGTTTTAGATTAGACTAATAAAAGTTGATTGCACAAAAATTCATTTTGCCATGATCATGGGATCTTGACTTTAGTCGTTAACTTTTTTGGTCCTGCGGTAAATATCGAATATACATTTTATAAAGGTTCTAGGAGTTAAGAGTCTACACAAAGAAGTGCAAGTTTACTTCCAGAAAGAGATATTAGTGATTTAGAGGGTGTTTGGATTGACTTTTAAAAAGTAGCTTAAAAGCTAAAAGTCAAAAGCTTTTGACTTATTTTTACACTTTTTTGGCCTAAAAGTGAGTGCTTAAAAACACTTTTTACTTTTGCCAAACACCATCAAAACTTAAAAAGTGCTTAAAAGCCAAAAACACTTAAAAATAAGTCAATCCAAACACCCTCTTACTTTGTCATTCTATTCTTTTTAACCTGACTCAAAAAACAAAAAAAACTCTTTTGAAAAAATAATTTAATTTAAATATTTTACGCACTATATCGGTATATTTTAACTTTTTGTAGCATGTTATTTGACTTATTTTTTTTACAGGGGTCTTAACATTTTAACCAAGTGGCAAAAATTATATTTTACTCACCTAGCGGCCGTAACCGTTGACAGGTACACACTACTTCTTTTATCTCAATTTACATGGTACAATTTTAATTTTTTAGAGTTGAGTTTCTTAATTTTGATAGTAAATAGAACATAAGATTTTTAAATTTTGTTAATTAAAATTTACATATCTAAAAAATTACGTAAAAAGAAACTATAAATTTCAATAATTTACAATTTAAAATATTTAAAAGACAAAAAATTATGGTCAAAGAATAACTTGTTTGACTCTCATTGAATGCACCAGATGAAGGAAGTATTGTACAGTAATTATATGAGTTAATAGTCAATTACATACTTAAACTATTATTTTTTCTCGAGTTTCATACCTCAACTATCTATTGTTCCATTTATCTACCTAAGTATCACTCGCTTTGTATTAAAACACAGCTCAGTGTTGAGTTGACCTACACGCGCCTGTTGTCGATTGAGAACAAATCTTTGGCCAGCTTAGTATCGATGTGCGTTTTAGTACAAAAGGAGTGATAGTTTAGGCCGGTAAGGAGACCAATGAATAGTTAAAGTATGAAACTTGTGAAAAAGTGATAGTTTAGACGTTTTTTTTAATCATAAAGTCTTATTATACTCCCTTCGTTTCAATTTGTTTGGCCTACTTTCCTTTTTAGTCTGTTTCAAAAAGAATGCCTCTTTCATTTTTGAAAACTCTTTAATTCTAACTTTCCACATGACATATTCAAAACCACAAGATTAAAAGATATTTTAATACATTTGACACATCTTTAATTTAAGACCACAAGTTTTAAAAGTCTTCTTTACTTTCTTAAACTCTGTACCAAGTCAAAATAGGCCAAACAAATTGAAACAGAGAGAGTATTGACTAAAATTTGTAAAATATAAAATAATGATTAGGATAAAAATTCTTTCTTGTCTTGACTTTTTCACTTCCGTTGTTTTCTTTTTTGAACTAATTTGTAATGCTTATTGTATTATTGAGCTGAGGGTCTATCGGAAACTATCTCTTTGTCTTGTACGGGTAAGGTCTACCTACACAATTCTTCCCAAACCCTACTCGTAAAATTAACTCTGTATGTTGTTGTTGTATATATAAAAAAAAATAGAATGAGAATGATAAGAAAGACGTACGGATTGAGAAAATGTTCGAAAAGCCAAGCTTAGTATCGATGTGCGTTTTAGTACAAAAGGAGTGATAGTTTAGGCCGGTAAGGAGACCAATGAATAGTTAAAGTATGAAACTTGTGAAAAAGTGATAGTTTAGATGTTTTTTTTAATCATAAAGTCTTATTATACTCCCTCCGTTTCAATTTGTTTGGCCTACTTTCCTTTTTAGTCTGTTTCAAAAAGAATGCCTCTTTCATTTTTGAAAACTCTTTAATTCTAACTTTCCACATGACATATTCAAAACCACAAGATTAAAAGATATTTTAATACATTTGACACATCTTTAATTTAAGACCACAAGTTTTAAAAGTCTTCTTTACTTTCTTAAACTCTGTATCAAGTCAAAATAGGCCAAACAAATTGAAACAGGGAGAGTATTGACTAAAATTTGTAAAATATAAAATAATGATTAGGATAAAAATTCTTTCTTGTCTTGACTTTTTCACTTCCGTTGTTTTCTTTTTTGAACTAATTTGTAATGCTTATTGTATTATTGAGCTGAGGGTCTATCGGAAACTATCTCTTTGTCTTGTACGGGTAAGGTCTACCTACACACAATTCTTCCCAAACCCTACTCGTAAAATTAACTCCGTATGTTGTTGTTGTATATATAAAAAAAAAAATAGAATGAGAATGATAAGAAAGACGTACGGATTGAGAAAATGTTCGAAAAGCCAAGCTCTTAAAATGTTGACAGAGCGTTCAGGCAAGCCCCTTTGTGGTCTCCAAGCAGCTTCTTGTTCCATCATTCCCATTTGTTGAAATGCCCTTTGCTGCCTCAAGCTTTGTTCCAGCACCTTTAGCCTCGGCGTCTCTCCTTTAGTCAGCCCCGAAGTGCTTGCATCTTTTTCGCCCAGCTCCTCACAGGTCTTCTTCAATTGCGCGGCGACGCCATCTTTTAGACACTTGAAATGCCGAGACATGGCTTTCTGTGCAAGTGCTGTGTATGGAAGTGATGCTCCAAAACCCATGACTAGATCGAATGAGTTTACAACCATCTGCATTTGTTCGCAATAGTGGTTGTATCTTTTGTCTACCTGCTTCCCAAACAAGTAATTAATCCTTTTAGTTAGATAAAGTCAGTGGTAGAACCAAGATTTTCACGAAGAAAAGTTAAATTACCAAGGAGTAAACAATGAAGAAACCAAAAAAAAATTACTAACATACAATGTGCATATATAAAATATTTTTTTAACTTATTTACATGTGTGTAATTTTCCAACTAAGGAATATCAATTGACTTTCCTGGGAGAAGGGTACGTAGCTCCACCCCTTGCTGACAATCCATAATATTTTTATATTATCAGGTTAAGTTAACTATAATATGATTTTTTAATAATAACGATTAAATAACTTATTGTTCTCTCAGTTTCAATTTATTTGTCTTACTTTCATTTTTAGTCTATTTAAAAAAGAATACATTCTCCTAATTTAGCAACTCTTTAATTTCAATGTCTCACATTGCATGTTTAATACCACAAGATTAAAGAGCATTTTGATACATTATATATATATCTTCAGTTTAGACTGCAACATTCAAAAAAATTCTTTATTTTCTTAAATTAAATTCCGGCTAAACTAAGACACACAAATTGGAGCGAGTACTATATAGTAGTAACAAGTTATATTTCACCCACAAGGTAAAGGAAAAGTAGTTCAATTAGTTGAAAAGCACAAGGTGCAGCTGGGAAGTCAAATTCCTCAACAAGAAAACTACTCCTGAAATAGTAACTTTACCTTCCACTCAAGCAAGAAGGAATATCTTCATTGTAAATCATATACTGATTGAAATAGTAAGAGAAAAGAACAGAAGAAAGGAAGAAAGATACATAAATAATACTCTAATGAAAAGGTAGATAGAAAGCTGATAGTATATGTGAACAAAATAGTACATTGAAAAATGATTGTTGTTGTGAAGAAAGAATATCCTCTGTGTGTTTTGTTGCATGTGCCTATGCTTAGCATATTTTCAATACAGCAATAATAACACTATAATGTATCAAAAAAAAAAAAGTAAATCATATTCTCGCAGAAGGATTTATAAGCATCACCTATTTTGTCTGTATTGAAATATGATGGTCAAACAAGCAAAAGTGTACATTTATGTTACATTTAAGGGTCTTTTGATTATATTAGTAATGTTGAGATTAGATGTGTTGACATAATTTTTTATCGATTGTTGTACTTAATGAAAAAGGTGTATTAAAATAGAAATAGTACTAAATAGGGTATACTAGAATAGGAATAGTACATGATAATATTAATGTCATAGTTTACTATGTGTAAGAATAATACTGAATAGGGTATATAACTAATATATGTAGTAATTATACATAGGTTAAAAACAATATCAAACAAGTATACCAATATTATTTCTTTAATACCTCCTACCAAACACCTTAATGATAATACTTAGCTACTTCTGGAGTGCTAACATATTTTGGCAGGAGGAGGATTTAGCTTGATGGTAGAGTGAGAGCTAATTTTATCACTGGTCTTTTTAATACTCTCACCAAATTAACCAAAATCTTATGTTATGCTTAACACCCCCACCTCAACCAACTCAATCTATGGATATTACAAAACCTATTTATCTCTAGCCGGCTTTCTATATTCTCCTCTATAAAAGATTCCTCCAACTCCTAGAATTTTCTATTCCTCCCCTTTCTTGAGATTTTAATTTATAATTAACATAGTACTTAATTAACAACTATGATTGGTCATTGACCCCGGAGGCAAATATACATCTTCAGATTCATCTGAACTCAGTAATTTTGACTCAAATTTATGTATATTTGTAACAAATTCACTAAATAATCATAAAAAAGTATAAATTCCGAGCCCAGTAAATCGAGTTGTGATAGAAGTTCAAACTCGAACGCATAATTTTCAAATTTTGAATCAGTCCCTAGTTAATCCTATAGAAAAATAGAGAGAGAGGGAGATAGATTGTACATGCCTCATCAAGCATGGATAAAAGTTTGACCTTCCTTCTCTGATGATCAAGTCTATCTCCAGCTGACAAATTAGGAGGGATATAATTATCCTTTGAAGAAGATGAATTATTATTACTTCCATTAGGGTTAATAGAGGCTGATGTTGTGTTGTTATTCCTTGAAGCTTTGTTGATCTTCTTGAATAATTGACCCCTCCCAACACTACAAAACTCTTCCAACAACTCTTGTGCAGCTTTGGCATACTTTGAATTCCTCAACACATTGACTAGTCCTAGTGATGACCCAAAACCAACATGATGATTTTGACTTCCTTGATTGAAAAACAACATTTCTCCTCCACTACTCATCCTTAATTCCTCAACCTTAGCTGCTTCTAAATGTTGTAAAGTAGATGACAAGGACAATGAAAGACCTTGCCCTTCAATAACATTTACTCCTCCAATTGGATTAGAAGTACTTGCTCCTCCACATATGAATTGACCGAAATGCCCTCCGACCGGACTGGGAAACCCTTGAAGAGATGAAGTAGTAGGTTGTGAAGAAGATTGTGATGGTGGTGACCTTGGTTGTGGATTCATAAGAAAAAGTTGCATGGACTCCGCCGTACTTATATTTGGTACATGATTTTGTTGACGCTGATAATGAGCAGTTACACTATCGCGGTTACTCAATACCTTCGCATTTGCATCCTCAAAAGGTACCTGCAAACTTCCACCAACAACGACTCCATGTCGGTCACCAAACCACTCACTCCCCAAGTCCGTAGTTGGAGGTGGTGGTTGTTGTTGTCGATGTGGCTGTTGATTCGGGTGCCTATAGTTATGAGACAATTGATTCTGCAACAACGCAGTTGCAGAATCAACGGCCGTGGGTGTTGTCTGAAAATTGAACATTTCAGACAACATTCCGACTGTCTCATAAACTTGGATTCCACTTGATTCTCCTCCTACTTCAACGCCTACCAAGGGCGGTGGTGGCTCAAACCCTTCTACTCTTAATTTTTCTCGTTGGATCTGGTGGGCGATATGTTGTTGTTGTTGTTGGTCTTGAGGTCTCTCGAATCCATTCGAGAAACTATCAAGACCTTGGTGATTATAGTCTTGGGACATTGGATTATTCTAAGGTATGTCACTGCTGGAATTGGCGGTTGAAGTGTATGACCATCTCATCTAACCATTTTTTCTTTAATTTCTTCCACCATCACGGTAAATTAACCCACCTCCTTCTTCTGCTGTAATTGGCTGCTCAGTCTGCCATGGATTGAGCATAAGATAGTAAAGGATATATAAACATTTGTGATAATATTATTCTTCATAGATATACAACAAAGAGATCATGGATACAACTATAATTAGGAAGAAAGAAAGTAACAAAAAAGTGGAAAAGAGAAAGAATAAATCAAAGTAGTAAAGACTTTTTTGTTTTTGAATTTATTTATTTAAAAAAAAGAAGAAGTTGAGTTTAATCCATGTAATAAGCAGAATTACCTCATGGAATAGGAGGTCGGAAAAGGTTGCGAAGGCTCTCATCAGGTATCGTTTTCGCTCTTTCTCTGTGTGTGTGTATGTTGTTTGTAAGGCTGTCGTTTATTTACTTTCTTTCTCTATCTCCATCTCTCTTTGTATTTGTAGTGATTGTTGTCTCTGCAATCGCACAGAGACTCCAATAAGTAACAACAATAAAGTTTACTTTTTTAAAATAGAGATGGACTTGCTCTCATATTTTGGTTTTTCTTTTTACAATTATACAATGATAAAACTAATTTTCATCAATCCAGATCTCTTGGCCATTTATCCGATATCTTTGTGTAAAAATAAAAATTTCTTATAAAAATAACGTTAAAACTCTTTTTAAAAAAAAAAGAAGAAGAGAGAGTTGTAAGTGGTCTAAAAGACATGTAACCGTAAGTGGACCTTTGGACATAAAAATTATGAATTTTTTTCTCGAAAAAATGGTACTAGTTGTTTTTAAGTTGAAAATAATATTTGAAAATTGAAGTTCTGTTGACATGATATAAATTGGAATTGTTTTTTGAATTATTTTTTTTTTGAGTGATTCTAGAGTGAACATTGTGCAAATATTTTTTTGGAGTTTTTCAAATTCCACAAAATCGTAATAATTTTATGTCCAAACAATTTTCACAAAATAAACATTCGAGAAAAAGTAAAAACTATCCATGGACAAATGGACACTTAAAAAAGTAACTTGCTTCATTTTTCAAATTATCAATTTAACTCTATAGATAGTGGCTTGAAGAAGATGAGTCTTGATGCAACAGTAAATTTTTTTCCTTGTGACCTAATATGGGTCACGGGTTCAATTTGTGGGATCAGTCAATGCTTTGTGTATTGGCCTATCTCTTTATAAATAGTGACCTATATATAATCAGGGACGGGTGCTACAATATTAGGTATGTTTTCGTACAAATCTAATAGTCTTTGCTTAGATCTTGCATTTTTATTACCAGTATTCATTACACATATATAAATATTTAACTACAAACTTAGTAATTAAAATAATCTAACGCATAAATCTTAAATCTTGACTGCGGTTTTGCGTGTATATCTTTAAGGTATTTACTAGAAGTTACAATTATGCCTCTGTCCTGGAGGAGGGCCCACAACAAATAAATAGGGAGAGGGAAAAAGGGAGAAAAGGTCGTTGTTCTTCTTGCTCACCTCCTTTTCATTCAACTAATTATTTATCCTATTACTAACTTGCCAAAAAATAATAATATTTATCCTACTAAATATTACTATTAACATTAGTTTATTTTTCTTCCTTTATTCGACAAATGGACTTCAACAAGTCCAATTTTAGTGCAGGGAGGAAGATAGCGTACCTGAATTTTAATGAGACCTCAAAATGATATATTATTTATCCTCCTTTTACTAGCACAACCTAAACCTAGATGGCTGATAATTATGCTTATCGATTAGAAAAAAGAGAGAAGTAAAAAGGAAAGCAAGTTTTTCTTTAAAAACAAAAAAAAAAAAACGAGAGAAAGAAATTTTTTCATTTGAATATTTTATTTGACGGCGTTTAACATCTAGTATCTTAATATGACTAATTATATAGTCAAAAAACATTATGTAGAATATAAAGTGAGATTAATATATGAAAATCACCAAGCTACAAATAATTTGTACATCATCAAATTTGCAAAGTACAGCTTACCTAAAGAATGATTAAGGTTAGGTTGAAAAGATATCTCAACATCATTTATATAATTAAGACGTTAATCTATCATTATCATAACTTTGCTAATTTCTTCTTTGATTAAACCCGGCTGAGGCTATAATAGTCAATCTTCGTAGGCTCTTGACAGCAATATAACAAATTTTGGAACAAAAAAAAACAAAGAGATAAGGTGGAAATGATGTAAAACTAATTAATAAAACGAACACGACATCATGGTAGACATGTTCTTTTTTTTACCCTAGACTAGAAAAAAGAAAACAAATATCTTTGGTTTAGTTCAGGACACAATTGTGCCCTTGCTTCTTAGGGGTCGTTTGACACACGAGATATGATAAGTAGGGACATCTCATGGGACTATTTTATTCCACCTTCATATGGGATAGTAATACCACAATTTTAGTATAAATGGTGAAATAAAATAGTCCTGAAATTAGCTAATTAATACCTCACACCAAACATGAAATAAAATTATTCTCAAATTATATCTTGGAATTATTATACTTATTCGACGTACCAAACGACCTCTTAGTGTATCTACTAATTAAAGGATACCCCCACGACATTGGTGGCACACTGGCTGAGTTGCACAGGTCATATTCAATGATGTACAAAATAATTTTCACTAAAAAATTTAAAATATAATAAATAAATAAATAAATCAAAAAATATCAAATTACTCAATCTGAGCTGTGTAATTTTCCTGTGCGGAAGAGTGTTAACAATTGACTCCCCTTGGATAATGCCCCATTACACAAGATTTTGGTTAAGTTGTGTGGGTCTACAATAAAAATTTAGGACTCGTTTAATTATAAATTTAACTGAATTGAACTCATATTAATTTACTTATTTTTTGCAAAAGATATACTCCAATATTCAACTAATGTAAAACATATTTAATGCTATAATATTATTGTAGGATGAAATCAATAAAATTAACTTATACATATAAATAATTAGAAGTACTGATACTAATAGATACTTTGTAGATATTCATTCAATTAATTAAACCACACAAAAAATATTTAAAAAATCAGTGAAATTAAATTATTTTTACTTTAAGCTTTCTTTTTCCTTCCAAAAGATGCAACGTCTCACAAGTGGGGTCCATCCAAAAAAAATAATATATTAACAAAAGTGAGAAACATAATAGTAATTTGCAATTGTTTAGTATCATTTCTGCTTGGAGATTAAATTGTATTTTCTTTAACTACAATTTTTGTCAATTTTTTAAAAGAATATATGAAAATAATATTTTATGGTTAATTCCTCTTCTAAATAGTCATTTATTAGGTAAATTTTATGTTAAAAATATGCGCACGTAAAATTAAATTAATCAACTATCATATTTTAAAATTCATTTTTTGGTTAAGATAGGAGGAATATAATTTATATTATTGGTACCTTTTAAAAGTATTTAACAATGAAAAAATATAATTTAAAACAAGTTTAACAAATATTTTCATATAAAAAAAAGACTTAAATATATATGAGTGTGTAGTGGAGTCACTATCATCTTGTCCATGACATCATCATAATTTTTAATGACATATAAAAAAATCTTTAAAATTCTTTAGATTTACCAAAATATCTTAGGACTTTCAAAGTCATAAAAACTTTAATTACGGGTAAAAAGACCAAAAAAACATGTGAGGACTATGAACAAATATATATATATATATATATATATATATATATCGGATATCTCTAGGTTCATGGTGTCTCTGCCCTATTGGTTATGCTAGTAACTTTCTGGCCTTTCTTCTCTTCTTTTTTTTTTTTTCTTTCATTTTTATTCTTTATTCTATGTATTTTGTTCTTTTCCTTTTTACTAGACAGAGAACTGGCAAGACGAAAACTAAAAATGAATGGAAAACTGGAAAGGAAAAACAAAACAGGGACGTGCAAGAGGGTTGTCCGGAGGTGGAAAGAATATATTTTTCGTTGTAGGCGTTTGGTCATAAAAATTAAATATTTTTCAAGTTATTTGAAATTTTTGAAATTCAAGTTGAATGTAGAGTTGCATTTGATTATATTTTTAACACAGGAGAAAAGAGAGTATTTCATTTGAAATTATAAGCCGTTTTCTAAATTTGAAATTCAACTTTAAGTTGAATCTGAAATTTTTGTGATAAAATGATGATTATTCATTGTGAGTATGTTACTAATAGCTTGTTTAACTACGTTATTAAAATCAGCTTGTTTTGAATCAAGCTTTTACAAAGTACTTCTAAGTATATTTTCTCAAAAGTGATTGAAAAAATTATTTTTGAAAAACAAAATTAGCTTATAAAAAGTAATTTCTGCTACACCTAAAAAACATTCTTCATTTCTCCTGAAATTTTGATTAAATACCTTATTTCTTTAAAAAAATAAATATTTTTTACTTTTCAAAAACTTATTCAAGCAAAGCTAGTATAAGATTTGAACGCACACCTAAAAGGGTTTACCATCGGATTTGTGGATGGATAAATTTCCTTAATTAAAGGTTCAGAGTTTGATCCTTAGAAATAAAAAAAAAATTGATAGGAAGTACTTCACCATAAAAAAGTTCGTCAATATCATTTTTTAGGACAACTATTTAGTAATGATTCTCCTTTTAAAGATCTCTCCTGAGCAAATTGAAAAAATCTTACGAAAAAACGTTAAATGACAATCTAAAATAATTTTATAAATTATTATAAACGTTAAATTAGTTTAATGTTTTGTCTATTAGGTTGAGCAATATATATAGCAAACATTAAACTCGAGTTTAACATAATTATCAAAAAGAATAATTTTCTAAGGATTATATTTGCACGACTTTTAAAATATGAACAAAAACCTAAATGATAACCCAAAAAAGAGATATTTGCATAAATCAACCCGCTTAATGAACCTTATGTGGTCTAAATAAGGATTAATCGAGACTCTAAAGCGGATATGAAATAGGATCATTTGCACTTTTACCCTTATTTTATGTTGATCTTTAATTTTTATCCTTTAGATAATTAATTTTTCGCAAAGTATAAGTTTATATTTTACATCATAATACCCCACAAGTTATGTATTACATCCTTAAAGAACTTATGCACTCTAAACATAAGTTTAATTTCTAAAGGCAAAAATCAAAGATCAACCAACTTAAAAAGTAAAAGTTAAAGACCAATTAATCTAAAGAACAAATTTTCCAATTAAATGTAGGTAACACCAAATTGTAAACTTTTTTTAAAAAGAAAAAATACTTAAAAGGTTTCAGTGAGGACATCTGGGTAACTTTCAATTACCCTTTAGTCACTCACAGTCTTGATTAATTCTGCAGATGTTTTTTTGCTTGCTCCGAGGTATCTTAGGTGATTGTTACTTTGCATACAGTACACTTCCTTTTCAATGTATCCGCACCACACATGCTAACTTCTGTCAGTAAAAAAAATTGTACACGGCTCTGCTTTTTTCTTTTTCTTTTTTGCCCCCTCTGCCTTGCATTTTCCTTGATAAATCAGGTTGATTTTGTCCCTTATGAATGACTAAATATAAATTAAACGTGTATATAGTTGCCAGACAGAATAAGATTAATTCAAGATAAAGGTTCATTGATAGAAAAATGAAGTTAAGGTAGAACTAATTAATAAGAACAAATTAATTAAGAGAGCGATAGCAAGAAGAAAATAGAATTAAAAGATAATGTAAAGGCATTAACATTAATTGTTTGAATAATTTGATACTCTATTGCATAATGTACAACGCTACAAGCACGCTACTGACTAGTGGAAATCATTTTTTCTTTAACGTAAAATGCCATTACAGACTCGCATTAATTTTCTACCTAAAAAATATTTCCTCTATTCCTAAATAAGTGATCATTTTAGGTTAAGCAATAAGCACATCCCTTAGAAAATTGCTCACTCCTAGAATAAGAAGAATATAGTAGAGAAAAAGAGAGGAGTTCTTATTTCTCTTGAAAGATTCCTCTGGAAGAATTTTGGGGTGTATTACAATGAAGAAAAACTCTTTTATTTATAGGGAAAAATTGACTTGGTCCCAAAGTTAGGTTTCCTAACTTTTCTCCAAAGAAATATAATTAATAGACATTCACTAATATACAAATATATTTATAACAAGATGTTTTCACAACCTTATCCCTAATTAAATTTTACTGTACATAATGTGATCTTTTCTAATTAAGGGTTTTTGGTTATGTAAACAAGGGCAAATTTGAAAGAATATGATCAATTTATTCTTGAAAGCTTAAATGATCACTTATTTAGGAACGGAGGGAGTACGTTAACTACTCTTTCCGTCCCAAAATAATTATACTTTAGTTTTTTCCACGCCCATTAAGAAAAACAATACTCAAATATAAGGTACTCCCTTTATCCATCTTTACTTGTCCACTATACTAAAAATAGATGTTCATTTTTACTTGTCCAATTCATGAAATCAAGAGATAATTTAATACTTAGTTTCTAACTTACGCTTATCACTAACTATAGTCATTTCCCCAGTACATTTTTTAAGACATTGTATTATTATATTTAAGGCAGTGGCGAAGCCAGAATTTTCACTAATAGGTGTCAGAATATAAAGAAGTAAATTCACGAAGAAGCCAAGGGGTATCAATACGTAATATATATACATACAAAAAATATTTTCACCTAGCTAAGTAATGTAATTTTCCGACTCGACACCCCTCAATTATTTGTGGCTCCGCCCATGATTCAAAGGGTAATATGGTAAAATTATCCTTCTATTTATAGCTTTTTAAGAAGTGTATCAAGTCAATAGTGGACAAGTAAAATTGGACGGAGGGAGTATCATTTATCATGGTGTCCTAATTTATTAGATGTTTCTTGAAAATTGAGCACTATTAAGAAGAATTAATTCTTTAAAATAAGGACATAATTGAAAATAATTATTAATTATTGTCTTAAATTCCTAAAGTGCTATAATTATTTTGGAACAATTTTATTTTTCTAAAATGACACTTAATTATTTTTGGACGAAGGAAGTATATTTTTTTATGTTACTTAAATATCATCTTCATACGCACAATATATATTCAATTTAAGTGTGTATTAAAGAGTTTCTAATCCCAGTATTAGTAATTAGTAGTTGGCACCACGTATTATATACTCCTCCAAGACATGGTGATGTACCATGTCAACAGTAGATGCATATAATTATACAATTATGCATACTAACTTTACGATTCGTCGTCACAATTTTTTTTAGATGTAGTGATATTAGAACTTGGTAAAAGAAATTAATCTGTCTAGTTATAAAGTTGTTATTTTAGTTGTATTTCTTTTATTTTGATTTACGTGTCCTACTTTTCTTTAGTCTTATTTCAAAAAAATATCATATGTTAGTACTACCATTAATTTCAACATCACATGACTTGGCATATTTCAAACCACAAAAAATACAAAGGGCATTTGATACCTTATACTCCCTCCGTCCCATTTTATTTGCACACTTTTTTTTACACGTATATTAAGAAATAATAAATAAAAAGCTTGTTTTACTAATTTATCCTTTAAAAACTTTTTTGAAACTTTACAAACAAATGTGAACACTTTCAAAAAGAATTAATTGCAAGGGTAATATGGGAAAATTTTAATTAATGCTTTCTTTATTTAGTAAGGTGGTCAATTAATATGAGACAACTATTTTTAATATAATGAGCAACTAATATGGGACAGAGGAAGTATTCTTTAGTTCAAAATAATTGACGTTTTAACCTCTAAAAGTTAGTCCAAAAATAATTGATATGTTTCACAAAATCAAAAACATATTTAATTCTTTTTTTCAAAGTTTTCCTTGACACATTCCTAATGAAAAGAAAATTATAATTTAAGGTACTTTAGTCAAAATCCCTCTTAATTTTAAGGGATAAGTGTTTTTTTAATTAGCCTAAAAGATCAATTATTTAGAAATCGCCAAACGCATACACAGACCCTCAAACTTGTTCGAAGATTTCATTTAAACACTTAAACTTTGCCTTGTTTCAATTGAACACAAAACTATACACAAGTTTATTTCTATCAGACACAACATGCTGACTTGGCACAAAGTATGGGTTGCACAACATTTAGGCGCGTGAGCGTTGGTTGACATGGATTACAACGGTAATATCACCATCTCTAAAAGCTTTTATTTAAACCTTAATTTCTCATATACGTTTTTCATTATTCTGTTCTTCATTGTTCGTCTGATTTTATTTATCCAAATTAGGTCACAAAAATAAATTTCTTTTCAATTCTCTTGTATTCTATACCCTTATTTTAAATTTTATTCTAATTTTTTAAATTATGTGAAATAAATTTTTTTCACATCAGACGCCTAAGTACATGCACTTATCTATGAAATATGTTAAGTCAGTGTGTTGTGTCTGATAGGAACAAACTTGTGTATAATTTTGTGTTCAATTAGAACAAGGTAAAGTTTAAGTGTCTAAATGAAATTTTTGGACAAGTTTGAGGGCATGTATATGTGTTTGGCCTTAATAAATTATGTGTCTAATCAAATATCGTCACATAAATTGAGATAAATAAATTAAGAGTCTGTTTGGATAAGCTATTTTTTAATCATAAGCTTGGAAATTTCAACTTTCCACTTTTAGCTTCTTCTTTTTTGTTATTTTGGCTTAGTTCAAAAGCATTTTTTTCCCTTACCTAAACACTAAAAAAACTTAAGAACTATATTGACTTAAAAGAACTTAAAATAAGCCAATCGGATCCAAACGGGCTCTAACTCATGGGCTAAAGTGTTGCTTTTCTTCCCTTCTTCCTTCTTTTCCTTGTTGCAACGTAGAGTACGTTTCTCTTTGTAGCAATGACCAAGAATATATATTTGAAGTCCATTATTGAGTACCTTACAATGATATCATGTTTTTAACTGTTGTGACACGCTGCAAACAACTGAGTAAGATTTAGTATGCTGTTTTTGTTTTACATCAACTGTAAGTATGTAAATATATATACGTCTCATGGATCTACATGTGTGTGAAAACTTAATATAGAAAGTTGAATGAGTCAAATGCCATAACTACTCCATCTATTTTAGTATACAAACTGAAAATTACACATTATAATAAAGGGCGTTTGTTAGAGGTTTTCCAATAGGCACACAAAAAAACTCAAGAAAAGGGGAAAGACGCACGAGAGATGAACTTTCTAACTGCAAAGCAGATCGATGGTTGACAGGCTAACCCTCCCTCCCTTTCACACACTGATAGGACCACTTCACCATTGAAAATATAATATTTTTATGAGTGTATAGGTTATATACATACGTAAGGTAGATATCAAAATTTTGTGGGACTCTATAAGACGAGTCTAATCCTATTAGGTTTTTTGGAGGTTATTATATCTTGTTTCTTGGAAGCTACTCTACCCTAAATCCTAGCTTGGAGGCTACTCAACCTTTGACCCTAAATCATGCCTATTTAAAGGGTAGCATATTCTTTTGAAGAGACATCTCGAAATCCCATAAATTTTGGGGATATTTACAAAGAGATTAAAGCACCAAATATTATCTTTCTCAAAGTCTATAGGCGATTTTGAAATGGTCAGCCGATAATTTGGATGAAATGAAGCTCCACCATGAGTCTAGATATGGGTAATTTGTGTGTGACGTTCTTAGTGATCAAATACATCGTTAGGAGGTTCAAATCATCCTACATTCGAGAAATACGCTACTAACAGTCCTCGAATCACGGAGAATATTTGAGAGAAGAATCAAGAGAGGAACAGAATTGTACTCAAAAATATTTATCAATAAAATCTTTGTTTCATCATATTTTATTTGTGATTGCAGTTTATTTTCATCTCCTTAAAATTTGTTGTAAACAACATCATTGGGGTAAAAGAATTTTTTTACATATTGTAAGCATCTTTGAAATGAGAAATTTGTAATCTTGAAAATAATACAAATTACCTAATACTATAGATAAAAATGGTCTGATCAAATATGCGCTAATCCAGATTTAGACTTTTACATACATGTTCAAAATTCAAACTTTAAGATTCTTAACATTGAGTTATTAAACTTTAAAAATTATGAGATTCATACATGCTATTTTTTGCAATATAATAAATTCTTATAATGTTTATCGCATCGAAAGTATTGATGAGTTCAAATAAACACACATGCATTCGTTCATGAATTCGATGACATAAATAATATATATAACTTAAACTCATATTTAATATTTTTGAGCACCACCAAAAAGCATAGTGTGATGATTGTTGAGATTCTCTCGTCAAAGATGTTAAGTTTGGTCTTGATTGAGAACCTATCGATAGGTTTAAGCTCCCGGAAGCGATCGACTTATTTTCCCTTTTATTTAGGGCCTTACTAGATCAATGCATCTTTGTTTTCTCGCCCTCACTCACAGAGGATTCGATAAGAGTCTATTGATTCTAGTGCACTATCCTTAACACAGGTAAATCGGTCTTTCTTTTTATCATATGGTATTCATGTGGAAGAACTAGGCTAGAAAAGAATCCCTCATTCATTCATCAATTTCATTGCCTCTTCCCTGTCCTAGGTGTGGACGAAGACCGAGACTTCTCTAAGAGCCGATTCGATGGTATATCCCTCTTCTATTGTTCTTAGACGGATCTCTCACTCTTGATGAAGAAAAAGACTTCAGCTTTAAAGATCCGATCTTGTCTTCACTCACCGATTCCTTTAATAAGAGGAATGCCCGGAATGCTTGCTTTTTCTTGCTACTGGTTTATTCCTGTCCCACTTCTGCTTTCCTCACTCCCCGGCTTGCTTGCGTAGTAAAAAGAAAGAAAGCGTCTATGGCAGATGGAATACTGATGGTAGATTTATTCGGTGTGAATTTATATTAATCAAAATAATATATTTGAATACAGGATGAATGATTAAATCAAAAATAGGAACGGAGAAGGGCTTAAATTACCCTTCACGTATTGGAAATGGTACAAATATACCCTTCTTCCACTTTAGGGCTCTAAAATGCCCTTTTCATCCACCTTTGGGCTCTAAAAACCCTTCTCATCCACCTTTGGGGTCCTATTTTGCCTTTTCCCTTAACAAACTATGTAGAAAAATGATTAGGATTTTTATTTAATATGTAACAACATTTTATTTGTTGAAATTTTAATTAATCAAAACCTATTAACTCACAAACCCAATTCAGATCCCAGATTTAGCTCCTCTTTATTTCTTATCTCTCCATTTTTTTCAAGTTCTTATTTAGATTAGAGACATATGTCATAGATTTAATTTAATGACTATAGACCTGGGGAGGTTTGTGTGGAGTTTAGGAATTAGAGTTTATAATTCCTTAGGTTGCAAGAGTTTTGTAATCTGTTGTTGAGGCTCATTGTTTTAGTGAAATTGGGTTAAATCTTACAGAGGTGTAGGTCGTGGTTGTTTCCCTTTGTGAGTCGAGGTTTTTTCACGTAAACATCGTGTGTTCTCTTTTTACTGCTTTACGTCCAAGTATTCGATAAAGGAACAGATCGCTTAAACCTGTTCCTTAGGCAAATTAGGGGGTCAGCATTCTAACAATTGGTATCAGAGCAAGTTATCTTAACAAGAGTCTAATAACTCAAAATAAGATCACTATGAATTCTGCACCTCCTCTAGGACACGGTGAAGGACAACACATCAACAGACCACCTCTCTTCAATGGTCAATACTACTCGTGGTGGAAGGCAAGGATGGAAGACTTTCTTCAGGCAGAGGACTATGAGCTATGGACCAGAGTCACTGATGGTTCAAAGTTTCCTATGATTAAGGATGATGAAGACAAGGACATTCCCAAACCAAAAGCTCAAGAGGTTGACCACAAGATGTTGGGGAATAATGCAAAATCCAAGTGCATCCTTGTATGTGGACTTGGACCAGATGAATATAATCGAATCTCCAGCTACACCACAGCCAAATAGATTTGGGACACACTGGTCAATGCTCATGAAGGTACTACTCAAGTAAGAAAATTCAGAATTGCTAAACTATTCACTGAGTATGAGTCTTTCAAGATGAAGAATGGTGAAACTCTTCAGGAGATGATCACTAGGTTCACTACTGTTGTGAATGAATTGGTGTCCTTGGGCAAAATATACACCACTGAGGAACAGGTTGATAAGGTATTGAGGACCCTTCCCAAGACTTGGGAAATCAAGGTCACTGCCATCAGAAAAGAAAAAGATCTGACAAACATGTCTCTAGATAAACTGGTAGGCAATCTAAAGACCTATGAAGGGAACATTGAGAGCTCTAAGAGAGGAGAAGGAAGCAGAGACAAGACTCTTTCTCTCAAAGCTACAGAAAGTGATGAATCTGAGTTGGATGATGATGACATTGCCTTGATAAGTAGGAACTTCAGAAAATTCTTCAAAAAGACAGGAAATTTTGAGAAGAGGAAAGCATCACCAAGCCAAGAAAGGAATGTAGACAAGGGACAAAATGGTGGCTTCTTCAAGTGTGTAAAAATTGACCATCAAGTCAAAGATTGTCCCATGTGGGAGATTGAATGGAAGAAGGAGAGATCTGAAAGAGAAAGAAAAGAGCAAGCCAGCAGAAAGAAGAAGAAAGATGCTGGAAAGGTTATGTATGCTGCCTGGGGACCAGGTTCAGACCACTCAAGAGATGAGGACACAGAAGATGTTGTCCTGATGGCCATGGAAGACAATGAATCAGACTTTGAGTCAGACATTGAAGAACCTGAGGTAAATCTCTTTGATCTCAAGGACAAGTTAAAACTCTTCTCTGAGAAAAATTGTCCTCTCTTATGATGACCTTTATTGATAACTTTCAAGAATTGAGTGAGAACAAAGATCAGTTATTGGCCTCCTTGACCAGTTTAAAATTTGAGTACATTGATCTTGAAAAGATCAACTCTGATCTAAAAGAAAAATATCAATCTCTCAAAGAACAGGTCTAGTAACTTGAAGCTAGCACTCTCTCTCTCAAGTCTGAAATTTTGAAACAAACAGTTATCAAACAGGGGAAAGGACACAAGAGTGATGACCAAATCAAGTGTGAATAAGATCTTAAGAGGTTCAAAAATGAACTATATGTAGAAAGGGAAAAGTCCAGAAGAATAAGTCTTGAATTAGCCAGAACCAAATATGAGCTCGAAAGAGCAAATAAATGGACCCAATCTTCAATGATTGTCACTCAACTGGGTAATAAAACTCATAGCACTAAAACTAGAATTGGCTTTGATAAAGAATTCTCTAAGGAAACCTCTAATCTTTGTACTCACTGTGGTAAGGTTGGTCACCTAAGGGAAGCTTGTCCAATTGCTAAAGCTCAACATGAGAAAAATCTCAAAGTTGCTTTTGAAGGCAAGAATAGGCAGGTTAACAGAAAAGTTCCTCACTTAAGGAACAGGTCTGCAAACTTGAAACAGCCTGCCAAGAGTTTGCCAAAATAGACAAATAGAGATCTAATTCATCCTTTTAATCAAAGGAAAGGACCCAAACTAGTCTGGGTTCCTAAAACTAACCTTTAATCTCTTTTGCAGGAAAAGGTGAGAGGAACCAAACAACATTGGTACATGGACAGTGCTTGATCAAGACACATGACAGGAAATAAAGAAAAAATCCTCTCACTGGCAGAAGGGAAAGGAGGGAATGTGGCATTTGGAGGAGGAAAGAAAGGTAAGATCATTGGAGTTGGTAAAATAGGTAAGTCTGAAGAGCACTCAATTGAAAAGGTATACCATGTTGAAGGACTGAATCACAATCTACTCAGAATCTCACAACTCTGTGACAAAGGAAACAAGGTAACCTTCTACTCTACAGGTGTGAAAGTGATAGACCTAAGCACTGGGGAAACTGTCTTGACTAGACAAAGATATAAGCATGTGTACACAACTGATATCTCAAAGGTCCCTGCTGAGGATCTGGTTTATCTCAGTGTGATGGACAAAGACCCTCTGTTATGGCACAAAAGATTGGGGCATGCTAGTCATGTTCAACTGAACAAATTGATCTCCAAGGACTTGGTAATAGGACTACCTAAAACTAAGTTCAAGGAAGATAGAGTCTGTGTTGCATGTGCTCAAGGTAAGCAGGTAAGATCTTCTTTCAAAACTAAGCAGGTGATAAGTTCGACCAGATCCTTGGAACTGGTCCACATGGATCTTTGTGGCCCCATAAGAGTAAGAAGCAGATGTGGCAAAAAGTATGTGTTTGTACAAGTTTATGACTACACAAGGTACTCTTGGACAGTTTTTCTTGCTTTTAAAGAAGATGCATTTGAGGCATTCTGCACTTTAGTGAGAAAACTGGAAAAGAAACTGGACAAACAACTAGTTACAATCAGATCACACCATGGAACTGAGTTTGAAAATACAAAATTTGCTGACTACTATTCCACTCATGGTATTGATCACAACTTCTCTGCTCCTAGAATCCTCAACAAAATGGGGTAGTTGAAAGAAAGAATAGGACTCTACAGGAGATGGCCAGAACTATGATGATAGCTAGTAATGTGGCTAGCCAATTCTAGGCTGAAGCTATTAACACTGCTTGCTATATACTCAACGTATGCATGTCTAGGCCTCTCCTAGACAAAACTCCCTATGAATTACTCAAAGGCAGAAAACCTAACATCTCTCATCTGAGAGCTTTTGGATGCAAATTCTTTATCCACAATAATGGAAAGAATTTGTTAGGAAAAATTGATGCCAGAAGTGATGAGGAAATTTTTCTAGGATATTCTTCACATAGTAAAGCTTATAGGGTGCTAAATAAAAGAACTAATTGTGTAGAGGAAAAGGTGCATGTAGTATTTGATGAAAGCAATGTTATGGCTAACCAAAGTGTGCAGGAAATTGATGAACTGTCACAGACCTCTGAACCAGTTGTGCAGGAACATGTTAGAGGAACAGGTTCAACTGATGCTGAAACTGACAGACACAACAAAGATGATGAAGTTCTTGCGGCTGACCAAAATGATGAAACTAGAAGTCAGCAAAGTGAAGATGAGAATCAAGCTGATGAGGCACATGAGCTAGTACTCAAAGGGTATAAATATCAAGGCTCACATCCAATAGACAACATCCTCACTGATCTGAGCACTGGCATAACAACCAGATCTGGATTAAGAATTTCTGTGCCTTTGAATCCTTCTTGTCCATGATAGAACCCAAGAAAATCAATGAAGCCCTACAAGATGCTGACTGGATCATTGCTATGGAAGAACAGCTCAATCAATTCAAAAGGAACAAAGTCTGGCACTTGGTACCTAAGCCAAAGGATAGAACCATTATAGGTACCAGGTGGGTGTTCAGGAACAAGTTGGATGAAAATAGAACAGTCACAAGGAACAAGGCCAGACTTGTGGTCCAAGGATATAATCAGGAAGAAGGAATAGACTATGATGAGACCTTTGTACCAGTATCTAGATTAGAGGCAATCAGACTCTTCATTGCCTTTGCAGCCTACATGCAATTCACTCTCTACCAGATGGATGTGAAAAGTGCCTTTCTTAATGGGCTGTTGAAGAAATAAGTGTTTGTCAAACAACCTCCGGTCTTTGAAGACTCTGACTATCCTGACCCTGTTTACAAGCTTGATAGAGCCCTCTATGGACTCAAACAGGCTCTAAGAGCATGGTATGAAAGATTGTCAAAGTTTCTTCTTGATAATGACTACACAAGAGGTAAGATTGACAACACCTTATTCCTCAAGAACAAAGGGAGAGATTTGTTGGTGGTGCAGGTATATATTGATGACATCATATTTGGAGGCACTAGCAAGGCCCTTAAAAAGGAGTTTGCTTCCCTGATGAGCAAAGAATTTGAAATGAGCATGATGGAAGAGCTCAACTTTTTCTTGGGGCTTCAGATAAAACAAACCCCTTCAGGAACAATGATCCATCAGCAGAAATATGCTAAGGAGCTGCTCAAAAGGTTCAAGATGGAAGATGCAAAGGAGATAGATACTCCAATAGCTACAGCAACAAAGTTAGATCTAGAAGGAACATGTCCAGCAATGGAGCAGAAGTTGTACAGAGGAATGATTGGATCTCTCCTGTATCTCACAACCAACAGACTTGATATTGTCTTCAGTATAGGCCTTTGTGCAAGATTCCAGGCCAACCCCAAGGAACCCCACTTGAAAGTTGTCAAGAGGATCCTCAGATACTTGAAGGGCACTACTGACTTGGGACTGTGGTATCCCAAAGGTAGCAACTTTGAACTTGTAGGATATGCTGATGCAGACTATGCAGGTTACTTAGTGGACAGAAAGAGCACTACTGGAATGGCACACTTCTTGGGATCATGTCTGATCTCTTGGGCAACTAAGAAGCAAAACTTTGTGGCCTTGTTTACTACTGAAGCTGAATATGTAGTTGCTGCCTCATGTTGTGCACAATTACTATGGATCAAGCAACAACTTAAGGACTTTGGGCTGAACATTGATTGTGTGCCTATCTTTTGTGATAATACAAGTGCAATTAACATTGCAAAAAATCCAGTTCAGCACAAATGGACCAAGCACATTGATATAATACACCACTTCCTAAGGGATAATGTGGAAAAGGGATTGATCTTCCTGCACTTTTGTGCCACTGAAAAGCAGATTGCTGACATATTCACAAAGGCTCTGGCAAAAGATCACTTTTAAAGGAACAGGTTAGAACTGGGGATATTAAGATCACATGAGTACCCCTAGTGATTGGCTAATGAACACTGTACATATTGCATTTTAATTCTTTAAAAGTTTTATGCTCAGTCCTGTACATTTAGTTGTATGTCCCTCTGCCACCTCTAAGGGTTCAAGTTGCTCAAGATCTATAACTTGGTATTTGTCTGTGCAGCAGAAAATCAAGATATCAAATTGAGACATGAACTCAATGAAAAATTAAAGAACCAAGGTATGTGCACTATGCTTAAAGAAAATTGATTGCTCAAAATATGCATATGTACCTGTCCCTTTCACCTGGACCAAAAGAAAACTCATTAATCCTAAAAGCCTATAACCGCCATTTACCAAAAAGGAAAAGAGATCCAATCAAATCAGGTCACTTTTGACGTGATTGGATAGTTTTCAATCAAAGATCTCCTCCCTAGACTAGGACTCTTCCACTTAAAGGACTCTAATTAATGTCAAACGGCTAATTGCCCTATTTAAAGTCCTCTTTGAACCCATTCTCCTCATTCACTTCAAATCTCCTCTTCTTTAATAGCTCTTTTCAAAACAAAAAACCCTCTTTCACTTCTTTTCTTCTCTCACATTTCAACCATGGAAACTACATCACCCTCCTCTCCAAAATCACCAGAAGCCACAATTTGTTCCTCCACATCACCCACTCATGCCCTAGTTCCCTTTAAGGAACAGGTCACTGCAGTCTGCCTCCCCCCTGTTATTCTTGTTGATTCTCAGGGAATGTCTCATATGGAGCAATTTTCAGAAGTCTTGGGTGATGAATTGATTGGTGATGACTCTAATGCAATGGTCCCATATGAAGAACAAGAGGAAGCTTTAGAGGTTGACAGTGCAAGTCATAAGGGGGAATCTGAGGATGAATACATGGTGAGTGATGAGGGAGTTCAGGAGAATGCACCTTGTGAGGGGGAAAACTCAGGGAAACCAACAGCTGATCCCAGTTCACCTGTTTGAGAAAAGGTGAATGCATCTGCTCAGGGAGAAGCTGAGGATGGAAGGTATGGGTCAAGGGAACAGGTTCAACATACCCATTCAACACCTATTGCGGAGGATGATGACAACATACCGATTGCCAACCTAATTCCTCAAAGGGTAAGGTCTCGTTTATGCAAAGCCTCAGGAAAAGCTATTAGAATACCATATGATAAACCTGAAGAAGTCTATCCTGCTTCTGTGGCTATACATGTCACTGTTCGAATGACAAGGGCCACCAAGAGGGGTCTAGAAGAAAGTATGGTTGCCTCAGCAGCCAAAAGACCAAGAGCCACTAGAGGTACTTCTGCCCCTCACCCTGATCCCATTGATATCTTGGATGATGTAGTAGAGGAGGCTGAAAGGAGAAGAAAAGGGAAGGGTGTTACTCCCTCGAAACCAGCAAAGAAACAGGTCAGAAAACCTATTCCTTCCAGAGGTTCTGTCAAATCCAGACTAGTGGATGAGCCCAGTGATAGTGAGGGAGATGATCATGGACTTCTATCTTCTGAGTCTCATGAGAAAGATGATATTGATAATGATGCTTCTCAGGAGGATATGGAGGCTGATCTTCCTGAGGATGTGGCAGAGAAGGATGAGTCTATGGATCCCATTGATGAGTCTCTTGATGCTTGGACTGAAAGGCTGATCAATTTTGGGACACGAGCTATAGTAAGGGGAAGAGTGTTAACTGGGTTTGGAGGAGCTGAGATGATGGAACTGCTAGTATTAATAGATGCCCAGGGTTGGTCAAACCTGTTCCTTCAGGGTGGTACTCGTTGAAAGATGGCTCGTACAGAGACTCTGCAATTCTATATGAATGCCACAGGTAGCTCAGCCTCCATCTCCAGTGTTTTTAGAGATGTTCCTTTCACCCTAACCCCTGTTGTACTGGCTGAAATTTTGGGAGTACCAAATAATGGGTGGTGTTACTATGTGAAGAGGCAATGGCCTCCCTTGGACGGGTTGCCCTCTGCTGTGGAGATTTCGAGGAGATTTGCTAATGACCCTACCTTGGAGTGGCACTGTCGAATGGATAAGGGGGCTATGCTTCCTCTCCATCAGATGTTGTTTGATGTGGTGCACAAAATGGTGCTTCCCAAGGAGCAAAAATGTACTGAGGCCAATTTCACGGACCTCACCTTGATGTAGCTATTGCTCTCCAAGATTCCCATAAACTTGTCAGGACTCATACTCTGTCACATGCATAGGATATGCAAGCAGGATGGGACCAAGCATGCCTTGGGGTATGGTTTTTGGTTAGAAGAGGTCTTTTAACACTTTGGTGTACCTGTTCAATCTTGGAAAGATCAGACAACAAAAGATGTGATAGGGACTATGCACTAGGCTGTTATACCTGCTCCTCGGAGGGGGGCCAATGCACCCTTGCAAAGGTTGAGAGCAATGTTGGTTGCCAAGGATGTAGAGATGGAAGCTATGATAGCAACCTATGATGAGGAATTGGCTGAGCTTTATGACACATATGGGGTTGAGCATGCACTACTGATGGAAGAGAATGCAAGGCTCAGGGGTGAGCTTGCCCAAGCACAAGCTGCCTTAGCATCTGAGCAATCCACCAACTCTGCCAGCCTGAAGGGCATCTATGAGCTGCTCAAGAAAGACCTCCTACCTCCCACTGCCTATCTTGCCCACCCTAGCCCTCCCAACACTATTTCTTTTGTTCTCACATATGCATATTTTTGAGCTTTTAATTTTCATTTCTAGTGTACATGTTTTGTGATTAATAATATGTTGGGTTTCAGTTCTAATCTATTCTTGTCTCCTGTGCACTTGCAAATACATTGATATAGCTAATTGAGGTCTTACTTTTTAAGTATTTGCATAGGTGATAGACCCAGTGGCCGTGAGTATAGAATACTACCTGAATTGGAATGCTATGTGTCTTCATAGTGTTTTATGATGCCAAAAGGGGGAAGATTGATTGCTGCTTGTATGGTATTTATAACCCAGTGGGTCTGATCTGTTCCTCTAATGTGTTCTTTTTGCAGCTTTCCTTAAGAGAACTAACATGATACAGGTGGAATTCTACATACAAGAGGCAAGGGTTTGTCATCATCAAAAAGGGAGAATTTATTGGATCGAGGTAGATTTTAAAGATTGACAAAATTGTGGAACACATGCAGGGAACATGTATCTGTGACTTGTTCCTCTCAAGCAGCAATCCTACTAGGATCAGGAGAAGGTAGATGACAAGGAGATAGGAGCAAAGGCGTGTGGAGAAAATATGTTTATGAGGAGAGTCCAGCTTGCACAAGATTTTCTTTCAGAAGGAAGAATCCCACAAGAAAAGAAATCAAGGAGATTATCTTGACAAGTCCTACAAGGAGAAGGATTCCTAAAGATGGAAGGAAATCAGCCACTACAAGGAAAGGACTCTCAGCATAAATACAAGAGAGGTTTCACAATAAACCTCACTCACTTACAAAGAGAGCTACAAGCAGAACACAATCAAATTGAGTGAGTTCATATTTGAGAGAGTTCTGAGTGAAGATCCAAGTGCATTCAATACAAGAAACTAGATTGAAGAACGTGTTCCTTAAGTCTATGCTTAACAGTTCTTGAGTCGAGTCGAGTCGATTGTATTATTTTTCATTGAGTTGTAATCTTTTATTCTTAGTGTCAGTGAGTTATAAACTGGCATAGGAGTTAGTCTTCAAGTTGGGATAACTCGAAGGCTTGGGCACATAGACCTGGGGAGGTTTGTGTGGAGTTTAGAAATTAGAGTTTATAATTCCTTAGGTTGCAAGAGTTTTGTAATCTGTTGTTGAGGCTCATTGTTTTAGTGAAATTGGGTTAAATCCTACAGAGGTGTAGGTCGTGGTTGTTTCCCTTTGTGAGCCAAAATTTTTTTACGTAAACATCGTGTGTTCTCTTTTTACTGCTTTACGTTCAAGTATTCGATAAAGGAACAGATCGCTTAAACTTGTTCCTTAGGCAAATTAGGGGGTCAGCATTCTAACAGACTGAGATTTAGTAAATTAAAAATAAGTCTTAATTATGATTAAAATAATTAATTACTTTCATATATTTACTTTCAAAATATTATTTTAATCTCACAATTTTAGTTGTACAAGATATCTTTTTTAAATATAAAAAAATATTCTCACTTGCCTTGAGGCTTGAGTAAATTTTGTCCTGCATCATTTTTACTTTAATTTTTTTGCTACTATTTTTTTTACTCAAATTATTTTTAGCCTAATTTTGGATATTGGAAAGGAATTTCAATGTTGAAAGAGAAGTCCTCCCGCTTTAAAAAAAAATTACAACTAAAATTTAATATAACTTTTTTCCTGTATTATAAATAATATAGCAATCAGATATTTGAATATTTGATAAAATAAATAATAATATAATTAAGAATAAATTTAATGGCTAGAATTGTGAAATTGCCTTATATTTTGGAGTAAATAAATGAAAGTAATTAATTATTTTAATCATAATTAAGACTTATTTTTAATTTACTAAATCTTAGTCATTAAACTAAATTTATGACATATGTCTCTAATCTAAATAAGAACTTGAAAAAAATAGAGAGATGAGAAATGAAGGGGAGCTAAATCTAGGATCCAAATTGGGTTTGTAAGTTAATAGGTTTTGATTAATTAAAATTTCAATAAATAAAATGTTGTTACATATTAAACGAAAATTCTAATCATTTTTCCTAAAGGGTTTTGTTAAGGGAAAGGGCAAAATAAGGCTCAAAGGTGGATGAGAAGGGTATTTTAGAGCCCAAAGATGGATGAAAATGACATTTTAGAGCCCAAAGATGGAAGGAGGGTATATTTTTACCATTTACAATACTTGAAGGGTAATTTAGGTCCTTCTCCGAAATAGGAATTAGCCCGCTCCATGAAGCTGGCTTCACAATACTTTTTTTTTCACATTATGTTAAATGATCACAAATACTCTTTTCTTTTTCACATTATATTAAATGATCATCGGAATTTAAATTGTATATTACATGTTCAAACTCACGTTGGTCAATTAAGGTTTCTTTGCTCTTTGTTCTTTAATTCACCTTAAACACAACTATTTTGTTGAGGTGTGTAACGACCGGATCCGTCGTTAGGGTAGTTCAATCGTGCTAAGTTTTAGAGTTAGAAAACTCCGGGTTTGGGAGTTTGAAATTCTGGGCTAGGCTAGCCTCAGTCGATTTTAGAGAGAGGTAGAGTCTAGGAAAATCTGGGTAATGAAATTTACGTGTCTTGGATTTAGCTAGTTTTCCACGTAGCCAAGACATAAAGGAGTTTGGGGGACTTTTTGGAATCGAATTTGGGTAAGTAGAACTTCCAGAATCGTGTTTGACGTGAAAGGGTTATTTCGGGACGTCGGGGGAACCAAGTGTGCTGTGAAATGGCCAAAACTGGCAAATTTATGGACTTTCTGTCCGTGACGAGCGCTGTCACGCGCGATAGCGGCCACCGCTATAGCGCTAGAAATTACCGCTATTGCGGCGGTCAACTCACTTAAGACTGCTATAGCGGCAGGTGACCGCTATAGCGGAGCGGGGACCGCTATAGCGGGCCGATGAGTTATTAATGCAGAAAGAGCTCTCAAAACATCAGAATTTCACAAGTTTGTTTTGGGAGAAAGGCTGGGAGAATTCAGGCGATTTTCTTCATTCCTCCGTCAAAAATCGTTCCTAAGGTAAGGTTTTCGTTCCCCACACTTTGTACTACATTTCCTATGCGGTAGAATTGCTAGGAGGGAAATTGGGGAAGGTTGGAATGACCTAGGGATGATGAAATTTGGGGAAGAAGGGGGTTCCAAATATGTATGTTCTTGGGTGTTGATTTAGGTACTTTAAAATGATCATAGACTGTTTAATTTCATGTTTTGTCCATAAAAAAATGATAAGACTAGGAGAATTAACGGTGAAAAAGCCCAAGAAAAAGATGGGATGATCATGGGTGGCCTGGAGTTTGGAGATTTGGTATAATCCGGGTAATGTACAGGCCTGTATATTAATTGAATGCATTATGTGTTATTTTTAGACCAAGAACGTGAGAGGAATTCAGAACACGGGAAAGCTCGGGTTGAATAGAGCTTGGAACATTCAAGGTAGGTGATGGCTTTCGTATTTCTGCGAATGTGTATATTCATTGTACTCGTTGTCTAAGTAATTGTGTGCATTACATTGCTTAGGGAAATTGTGTGGAATATGTCTAAGTTCGGTTTACAGTCTATGTTTGAATGGTTTTTACTTGTTGGCTTTACAAGAGGTGTGCATTCATATATTGACTGTGGTTGTTGATATTCGGTTGGCTCGGGTACCACGCCTGGTATGGGTATAACATTCAGTTGGCACGGGTACCACGCCTGGTATGGGTATAACACATTCGGTTGGCACGGGTACCACACCTAGTACGAATTTACTTTATTGCATCTTGCACTGTTTTATTGATTATTGTATTGCATTGGTTGATATTGGTTTCGTGAGAGGACCGGGTTGTTTTACTGAATGTGATACTTGATATTGGTTCTGTGAGTGGACCGGGCTGTTATTGAAAAGTGCTATTGATTGGTGGTCCATGAGTGGCCGAGAACTGTTGTATGACTGTTGAATTGGTCTTTGTTTAGGCCGGGTAATCACTTTTTGTGGTAGTTGTCTAGAGGGGATTCCAGGGTGGGTCCGGGCTAGACGGTAAGGTGTGATTATGGTTATTCTTGTTGGTGGAATAAAACTGTAAGAGATGGATTCATGCGGTAAAAAGCTAGGTAGAGACCTGTAGTCTAGAGATGCTTGTGATATTGTTGCATGTTTGCCATACTTGTTACGGGATTTTGTGTACTATTTATATACTATTTTCTTGAATAATGGCTGATGATCCTACCAGCACACAGTGGTGGTGTACTGATACTGCACTTGTCTTTCTTTTGGTGAGTACAGAAAATCTTCCAGCGGCTGAGACGAGACCTCAGATTTAGCACCGACGTTTCCGATCTTCAAGGGTGAGTTGTCGATTCGAGTTACCTTGGGATTATCATTAGAGTTTTGGTCCATTTATTCGGATTTAAAAACTATTCTTATTTGGTTTGGGGTTGCATCCCCGTACTCTAGATTTGGTATGATGACTTTCAATTCCTATGTGGGATTTTCCGCAGATTATTAATTATGATAAGTATTTTGAGTAGTTGATCTTATTTTCATTGCTAGTTTATTTTGATGCTTGTTGGTTTTAGGCTGTTAGTTTAGACAAGGGTGGAACTCTATTGGTTCGCTCATCCGGAGGTTGGGTGGGTGCCACTCACGACGGGTTGGGTCGTGACAAGGTGAATGACTATGAATTTAAGAAACATCACACAACCTTATACTCATGAGGTTTCTTTCAATAAAAGGTAAAAGGTTAAAAATATCACAAAATTATATAGTTAAAAAATAGGATGATTTTACCCTTTGTTACATTTTTGGTTTAAAATTGCCTTTGACGTTAGTCAAGTATCTAGCACAAAAATGTCCTAGTTCAAAGGTAAATTTGATCCTTTTTATTTATTTTAGAGCAACTGTTAGTAGAAAGGATATGTTTGAGCTATTTGGCTAATTGAAGGACATTTTCCTGCTAGTTAACTAATGACGAAGGCATTTTTTAAACAAAAACATAACAGAGAGTAAAGTTCAACCAATTTAGAATAATTTTAAAATATTTTGACCCTTTTTTGTATACAAAATTTAAAGGCAAACAAATTGAATCTATAAATTAATTTTCGTACAGAAGCTTTTAATTAAAATGAACATGAATTATTGAAAGCTAAAATGACGTTCATCTATAGGAGGGAAGGTGAAATTAATTAATCAATTACATCGAGATTGTTCCTTTTTTTTGCGTGGCAATGTTTTTCCCTTAGAAAATACGAGGTGTAGGTTTGGTGTCCATGCTATACTTACATAAATTAAAACTATAAGGTAGTAGTAGTATCTGTAAAAGCAAGCACTATTTGGATTTTTAATTTATATGCACCAATAAAAATTGATGAAATCTTGTATTTTAACACGTTATATAAAATAACCTGTTTTATTTTTTTGATTACCCTCACTTTTTATGGACGATTCTTGTATTTTAACAAATTAAAAATGGAGTTAAGTTTTTCCTTCAATAAAAGTATGACACGAGGCTTTTTAAAATTAAAAATAAAATTTTAACGGGTAAAGGATAAATATAGCTAGCTAATTTTAATATGTATGGGGTAAATATAGCTCTAAAGTATGACTCTAGAGGTATATTTATTAAAAAAATATAACGGAAAGCAAATATAGTTTATTTTCAACAGTAGAGAGGCAAAATTGACCTTTTTCTGTTCTTACTAAGTTTTAAATTCTTTGTTTGTTTTCTTATAATTTATATGAAATTTAATATAGATTTTTTTCTTATATTATTATTATGTATAACATATCAAATAAAGAAATGTCTTTTTAAGTTTGAATGGAGCTTGGAATGAAGGTTTGATGCTGAAAAACTTGTTAAAATAAAAGTACAAGACTCCACTTGAAAGAATATATGGAGAAGGGAGAAGGGCTCACTTGCGATGCGAGATGATAAGCTTGATGTGACTGCAAATCAAGTCGCATTCAGCCTAAAACTTCAAGGCTCACTGTTTAAAATGATAGAGATGGATGTAATGGCAAGTGGGAGATGTGACATCACAAGCTCCGTCGCATATTATATGACAGTTCATTTTGGACTATTTTTGTAATTGATTGAGTGTCATTGTTGATGGTCATTTATGTAATAATTAGCCTTGCCGTAAATAAGTGAGAATATCTCATTTAGACTTAGTAAATTTTGATGTAATATAACTTTAAAGAGTAAAATTTTTGTGAGAGTGGCTATAATATTTATTGCTAGATAATGTTGATGAAATTGTTTGTTTGAGGAAGTATTCCTCTTGAGGTTATCTTAGTGATTTGATGCTTGTATTTTGGATTCTTAATAGGAAGTTTTGATTTTAATATAGTCATTATAGTCTATTAATTTTTTATTTGTGTCTTTCTTCTATAGTTTATTTCTTGCTCTTAGATTTAGAGATTCCTTCTTAATTTGGATTATATCATGTCATATGAGTATGCTCCGATACCTAAATGATGTGATATTGGTATACTCTGATACTGCAGTCGCAAATTTTCTACTTACGAGCCTACATGGATTACATCATGTGATCTGCATGAAATAAGAGTGGAAGAAAGACCCAAGAAAAGAACTAATAGATAATAATAGTTATATTGAAACTAAAACCTTCTATTAAAAATTTAAAAATACCACATCTATAAAATAACTCTCAAGAAGATTAGCAGGGTCGGCTTAATCCTAGGCTATTAAAGCAATCGTTTGGGGCCCCATTTTTTTTAAAGATGTACTTATACATATTTATTAAAATAAATTTATATGTACTTAAGAATTTTAAAAAAAAAAACTGAGAAGGAAGTAAAATATTTTTTTATTTTATTGTAGGGGACGTTGGATATCTAGGGGATTAGAACAAGTTTTGGGGAATAGTTTCTTACCTGAAAAACTAAAATTTCTTCCTAATAATTTAGACCTACATTATTATTCACCTTATATATTCGTCTTTTCTATTCTCTCTTTAATTATTTTTATTCTCAATATTGAGCCCCTCCCCCCCCACCCACCCACCCCCCTCTCTCTCTCTCCGCAAAATTTAGGTTGAGTTATTGTCGCTTTTTGCTTACAATTACAAAATAATAAAATCTTTTTTTGTTATTTTTTTTTCAGAATTTTAAAAATTGCAACTAGCAATTGAAGGAGGGACAAAAACTATTTCGATATTGTTATATCAATTTATTAAATTCTTGAGCCAAATTTTATTATTCTAACTTTATTTTATATTTTTTCTTGAAAATTTGTTACTGTTGATATTCTTAGTTCATAAATATATATTCTTATTTTAGTTATTATTATAATTTATTTAATTTAAATATGTCAATTAGAAAATATGATTTCGATTGAGAAAAAGAAAAAAATTGAAGAATTAAATAAATTCCAAAAATGAGCCCTTGAAGAAAATCTTAAATAATAAAAATCTTAAATCTAAAAATATGGGAGGATGTTCTTCAAATGAACAAGTCATTAATAGAGTTGAGTTAGATTATAATAACATCTCAAGAAGAAAATCTAGAAGAAGTTAGTGAAAAATCTGACGTAGTTCTAGAAAATCAAGAACCCCTAAATAATTTAAATAGTTGCATTCCTAAAAATATATATGATCCAAGTCAATGAAATACGGTAGTTACAAATTAAATTAATGACTTCGCATCTAAGAAAGTTAAAAAAAATCGACTTTAAATAAAAATATATGTATATGACGACATTTTCTTTTAATTTTTTTAATATATATTTAGGATCTCTCTTTAGAATTTGACTTTAGATCCCTAATCTTGTAGAGTCGACCATGAGAGAATAGAACCCTCAAGCAAATAATCCATCACTAAAATAATCCTCAACAGTAATTTTTCTGCAAGCAAGCAATCCCAACATTATCTAGTAACAAATTAAAGGCCATAATCACTTTTGTAAGAGTTTTACTCTTCAAAGTCATATCATATCTGAGTCTAAATTCTAATTATTTATAGACTAGCTAGTTATTAAATAAAGAGAAGATTACATAAATAAGCCATATTAAAATAAAAATTGCTAATTTTTAGCAAAAGATTGATTATATCAAATATAGCCAAGTATTTATTATCACAGTAACCAACTCTTATTAAAAAACTTTAAGATCCTACCCATAAAAATAAAAATAAAACAAGATTTGTATCCCTAAAATCTCGCCCAACTAATAAAATATTTCATATTTTTCGCTAGATTATTTTTATATTTTTTTACATTTAATTTTTTACTTGGGTAAAAGCTTTGACAACTTTCATACAGTCATCAAATCATACAATAAATTTGCATATATCTTGATTCTTAAAAATTTTTAATCAATCCTTTAAGGATGCTTGACTTGCTAGATCATTGACTATGGCGAACTACCGCCCGGTCTCCGATCCTGCCCTTCTGGTATCAGAGCCTAGGAAACTTTCATGGTAAATATAAGATTGAGGTGAAGTTACGAGACATAGGTACAACTCTGTCTTGACTTTGTCTTGATGGATCTCGGTGAAATAAGTACTAAAAGTACTCGTCTAGAGGAGGTAGATATACCTCAAAATCTTGATTTGCTTAATAAATGGACTATTCCAAAGGTTGATATCAAAACCATTTATGATTATGGTTGGTTCGATAAACTCTCTTCTAAGCAATTGATAAAAACTACTGAGCAATCTCTTGCTTTAAATTCGTCTGAACAGACTATTCATTTGTTAAACAAACGTGATATTGATTTATATAAACATCGTTATAATTATCTGCATATTGGTATGGTTCAAATTGCCTTCAAACCTTTGACCCTTAAAGGGTTGCCTGAAACTTTTCTAGCCGCTCTCAGAGATGCTAGGAATTTAAATTTTCGTCAATCTCTAATGGGTTCAATTGAATCTACAGTGGCCTATGGCCCAGTATATTTTAATACTCAGCCCAATTTGCAGTTATCTCTTTCTGATGTTAATATCATCGATGCTTTAACTTTGAATGTTAAAACGCATGGTTACAATTATGTGCCTGGTTGAGAACTGATATGTTTATCTTACAGGATCTATTTCAAGTTATTATCTACTTTAAATCCTAGATGTAAGTTATATGATACATCTGAGCAAACTATTTTGGTAGAAACCAATTTTGCAAGGTCCAAAGTCACCACGAGAAGACCTATTAGATGGGAAGAAATTGATTTTTCCACCACATGGACTCTAAATTCGGTTATATCCCCGAATCAAGTAACTGATGCAGTTACAAACTCTGATTATTCTCATATTTCTCAAGATTCTGATGGTAGAATATGTATTCAATTTTCTGATAATAGTTATACTTCTCATAGGCAATCTTGTTCTAATAATTCGATGCCTACTGTTAATTCTATTTATAATAGACGTTCTTTATCTAGTAATAGATTGCTTCCTGATTTGCATCATATTTCTCCTTTAATACCCCGCATCTCCACCATGATAAAGTCTAGATCTTTCATGGTAAATACAAAAGCGAAGTTAGTCAGTCGACATAGATACAACTAAGTTTAAAGGTTTATAATTTATTACTAACCTGGGTACACCACGTTCTTTCTCTGCGGCATTATTAACATAAAAAGCAGTGCAGGACCAAGGGAATTTAGAAGTTTTATCAAACCCTTTTGTAATAACATGTCTATTTCTTTTTTGCAGAATTCGACCAATTCGGCGTTCATCTGGCAAGGACGAGATTTAGTAGGAATATTATCCTCAGAGAAGTCTTCTTCATATGGAAGAGTCACAATATGCTTTTTTCTATTCCAAAAAGCACTAGGATGATCGGCACAAACATCAATGGCCATCTGCTCAGAAATCAATTTTATCTTCTGTTGTATCTTGGCAGATTTTAAAGTATCAAATATATTTAAACTAAATAATTCGAATTGCAAAGAATCAATATGTCTTTGTTTCATATCAATCAAGGCGTTAATATCCCGAGAAACAGGATCTGTGACAAAAGTATAACTGATGTTTTGCCCTTTGTAAGTAGCTGAAAAGCCCTCAACTGTTATGCTAGTAAAAGGATAGATAGCATTTATAAAAGGGGTTCCAAGTATAATAGAGGGGTATAACTGATTTTTCACTAAGAAAAAGAAGTGAGGAATACAAACTTTGTTTTGACAAATACGAGTATTAGGCAATTTGTATTTAATATCAAGAGCATGGCCTGAAGCAGACCTGACCATATGAGTTATTTTTTCAAAATATTTTATTGGTACAAGGCCTTCTTGAATACAACTTACATCGGCCCCGCTATCAATCATAGCTACCTCGGTTATAGAAAAAGTATTATCAATTAAAATGGTGCATTTAACAAACCACTTATGAGCAGTGACAATTTGCATCATTCCTTAAAACATGTTTTGCCTATTATCAGTAGTAATAGGTCTGGTCAAAGTATTATCTTTGATAATACCTTTACCTTTGCTATCAGCTTTTTCAATTTGAGAAAGACGATGATCACATATAATCTGATTTTGCTTAAGCGTCTTTATTTCCTTTTTCAAATTTTCAACTTCTTCTTTTAAATCATCCAAAGAAGTATCTCGTATAACAACAGGTTGTTTAGCAAGTCTATTATAAACTTCAGACAAAGAATAAGGAGCAGAATAATCAAGTTCAAAATCATTTTTTGGTGTAATCGTTTTTGAGGAACTAGCTTTGTTATTAGCAGCTAGCTGAATGATTCTTTCACGAAGATTATTATCAGTAACTTCCTTTAACAATTCTATCACATTATCAGAAGTAATAGTGAGTAAATTCATGTCTTCAAACTGAGATTGAAGTTTGTAAAACTCATCATTTTCGCAACGGCAAATATCACTTTGACATTTACAAGCTTCCGCTGTAGCCGTCTGGTTATTTCCATCTGTATTACCTGATGGTTCAGCCATATCAATTTCTTCTTGTGAACTAGAATCAGAATCATAATCTGACTCAGAACCAGAAGTGTATAAGAAGCTATAAACTTTATCATGAATATCTTCATCTAATTCCAAAGCTTTGAGCTTCTCAAGCTTACAATTGGGCGCTATATGACCAAATTTTCCACACTCATAGCACTTCTTTGCGAGTTCGCGCTTAGATCTATTTTTCGTAAATCTATGAGACTTACGATGAGCTTTTCGCTCTTCTCTTTCTTCTCTAAATCTTCGTTTAGATCTCTTTTTATAACGGTTATGATCAGAATCTCTAACCTTCTTGTGCTTATTAGCAGAGGTATCAGGTAAACCAAATTGAGTACAAAAATCTCCCAATTGAGATTTTTCTCTAAGCTTGTCTATCTTAAGCTGTCTGGATAACTTTAATTCGTTGCACATCGAAGACCATCTGAATTCAGATGGTACAAAAATCTTAAGTTTCATTACCCGACTGAGATAGGCATCTTTGTACCATCTGAATTCACCTAAATGCCTACATCGAAGACCATTTAAAAGAGAACGAACAGTTTCGTATTGGTTGGTAAATCTACCATTAAAATGTTCTAGAATGGTCAAGATCAGTGTGTAAACTGCGTCTTCTCTATTTCTTGTTAGAGTCATTCCTAAGTTATCAACACCTTCATTGTCGGCAATGGCATTTATAATTGCCGCCTTGGCTTCAATACTCATATAATTGTCCCACCAGCCTCTTAATTGACCAGTAAAATCAGCAATGATCATCTTGTAAATATTTCTGTCAGTGTTATTAGTACTTCGACAGATAGTTGAATACATAAGCATTCTATGGACGAGAATAGTAAGCTGTCTATCAGTCAAGCCATCCAAGTTCCATTCATAAATTTCAGTACCACTATAAGAGGTATTGGTCTGGTTCCAATCCCGCTCTTCAATTAGAACATCTTGAGGGGTTGGTCTAGAATAATAATACATTTGCATATTGGGTTTATGAGCAAAACCGGTATTACCACTATTCTTCTTAGGATAGCCACGAAGTTTATTAACTTCAAAATCAATTTGATTTTTTAAATCAAAAGTGTTTTCTATGTCAGTTGCAAAATCTTCTGACAAATCAATAGGATTGATTCCTAATTTAGAAAAAAATTTATCGAGCAGTTCCTCTAACTCCTGGAGAGGTTTGAAAATAAAGCCCTGAATTTCAGGGGGTCTTTGAACATGAGTAGGGAGCTTAGAAAGCTGAGACTACTTGAGATCCGTGAGTATTAACTTGTATAAAAGGGTTGCCTGAAACTTTTCTAGCCGCTCTCAGAGATGCTAGGAATTTAAATTTTCGTCAATCTCTAATGGGTTCAATTGAATCTACAGTGGCCTATGGCCCAGTATATTTTAATACTCAGCCCAATTTGCAGTTATCTCTTTCTGATGTTAATATCATCGACAGCTTCCATACAGTCATCAAATCATACAATAAATTTGCATATATCTTGATTCTTAAAAATTCTTAATCAATCCTTTAAGGATGCTTGACTTGCTAGATCATTGACTATGGAGGACTACCGCCCGGTCTCCGATCCTGCCCTTCTGGTATCAGAGCCTAGGAAACTTTCATGGTAAATATAAGATTGAGGTGAAGTTACGAGACATAGGTACAACTCTGTCTTGACTTTGTCTTGATGGATCTCGGTGAAATAAGTACTAAAAGTACTCGGCTAGACGGAGTCACTAAGACAAAGCTATATATATATATATTAAGTATGATATATTTTGTTTATATATTATATTTATGTATGATATATTTCATTTATTTATTTATATATTATATTTATGTATAATATATTTTATTTATTTATTTATTTATATATTGTATTTATATAATTCATCATTTTAAATAGCATATATTTACCATTGTATAAGAATTTAAAAATTGACCAATTATTATTATTATTATTATTATTATTATTATTATTATTATTATATAAGAAATATTAACATGATATAAAATAGTCATATTATAATATATTTTAAATATATTATTGTGTTTTTTAAAAAGTTGTCAACATAAAAAAAAAAGTTGAAGAAAAAAAGTAAATAAAATATGAGGGAGAGAGCAAAAAGGACAAGTGCAATAAAAGTGTATTGATGGAATAAATTCTTTAATTAATGGAGGGGTTATAAATTTTTAAATGAAATTTATTATTATATTAATTTTTTTCTTTTTAAAATGATATATTTGTTATAACATGTGTTATATTTCTCAGTAAAAAGAATATATTTATTTATTTTGTTAATTAAATATCCTTTCTAATTGATTATAGGAGAGATAATTCAGATTAATAAATATCCGTTCTAATTTAGTATATTCTTATCTCAGTATTAATTTTTAATAAATTATAGGAGAGAGAATGTATATCATTATGATCTCTAATCATATGCAATGAATTTTATATAAATATTTTATTTATAATTAAGAGATTTATGTATATGTTAAAAATGAAATAAAATATGTTATTTATGAAAGGATACAACAGTTATGCTATTTTCATAATTAATTATATATGGTATGCTCTCTCACGTAAATTTCTCTTAAATAATTAAATGAAATTAAATGCTCAAAAATGACATTCAAACAATTGCGTGAATAACCCAAAACGGACTGCCCGTATAGTATGCGACATATATAGCTTGCGGCGTCGCATCTCCCCCTTGTAGTCGCATCCATCTCCACAACTCCAAACAGTAAGTCTTGAAGTTTTAGGCTGAATACGATTCGATTTGCGATCACGATCTCCTACTTGTGGTCACATCAAACTTATCATCTCACATCACAAGTGAGCCCTTCTCCCTGCTCCAAGTACTGGAGTTTTCTACTTCCATTTTAGCAGGTTCGTGAGCTTCAAGCCTTCATTTCAAGCTCTTTTCAAGCCTTCAAAGTAGTGACTCGATGAAAAGTTTTTGAATTCCTTAGCTCGGCTTGGGGTTCATGCATCAAAATCTAAACGAGTTGGATAGATCACGATTTTATAATGGAGTGATTTTTCCACCACTAAGTAAACCATATATAGTTGGGATAGTTATCAATATATACAATTCAATCATTTAGTTTATCAACATGATCGAAGCATATTGTGTATATGTATGTAAATTACATGTATAATATATGTATATTTAGTATAAAGTATACACTAGAATCTAGATAGTTAAATGAATTATCAATATATAGTTACCTTGAAATTCTGACAGACTGTCTATTACATGTAATAAGTTAAATTACAAAACTAGTACTATAAAATTATTTTACTTTGTGGGTATGTAATGTATAAGTCAAATCCAACTAGGTAAAGCAGTGAAACATCCAAAGAAGAAGTGTGTTTTTGTACGAGGAAGTGTCAATCCAATTCCTAACTCTCCTTTTGCCTAATAGAAAAGGGAATGATGCAAAATCCACAAGAACCAAGAAAATAAAAGTCATTTACAAACATAGACGTACTGTTTTTTTCTTGACGTACGTTCAATATTGAATAAATCAACGCAAGAAACAAGAAAAGGAAATTAAATAATCCAGCACCCCACAATTCTTCAAATCTTGATATGTCATTATCATTTACAAACATAGACGTGCGTTACGTCCAATATTTAAAACATCTTCTAGCTAGTGAGCTTTCAATTCATATAAATATAAAACAAAGACTTAGAAAAATTAACTCATATAGCCGTTCAAAATAGTCATACTTTATTTCGACAACCCCATTAATAGCCAAATTTCACATGTTGTTTACTTTTGTTAGTCAATCTACCTAGTTTGAGCAATTCAAAAAGAGAGAAAAACACAAATAGCCGTCCACGTATCTATATTACTTGTTAACATTATATATAGATATATAGTGTATAATTGATGAATAATTACTACATAATCTATGTATGATCTATATGTATACCTTATATATTAATTATACACTAAATGTATAGGCCTACAATTATTTAATTTACCCTATTTAATTGGAGATAAATATAAATAAGATTTGTACATGTTCTTATCCCTACAAATACGTGATCAAAATTAAAATTCTATAATTACTCAAACTATATAGAATGGCTAATAAAAGTAAACAATATGTAGAAGTTGGTAATAATGGAATTGTTAAAACTTATATGAATGGCTATTTGTGTTAATATCCTAAATAAAATGAAATGGTGGTTATTATCTTCTTCCTCTCTTTTTTTTTTGGCATCATCAATTTATACCTTTATTTTCCTTTCTTGGATGCTCCCTGTCGTTATTTTATTCCTTCTTTTGGGAACATGACTGTACAAACCTTTAATTCTCTACTATTTCCCAGTGACCACATTCCCACTCAAGTGCCTATACTTCAATTTTTTTGCTTACATGATCAAGTCTCAACCATACAATATAAGAAGAATGGTCAAATAAATACTTGATCATATCTACAATTAAGTCAACACCTTAGGAATCTTGATAATTGTGTATTCATTTTCCCCTTTATATCTCTTAATTAATTTCCTATTTATTCAGCAGAATAAATCATTTCCTTGAGGTGTGTTAATTAAACTATTGTCATCATGGATTGACTGAACCGGGTCTTTTGCTAGTTGGTCGTCAAACATGACCAACTTTTGCTGAGTTGCACACTCATTAAATAAAATATTGGTTGCTGTGTCCAAACTTTAGTTAATGGTACTCCCCCGTCTTATATTAGTTGGTCTATCTTACTAAAAATAGTTGTCTCATATTAGTTGGTCATATTATTAAATTAAGAAAAAAATTAATTCATTTTTTTATATTATCCTTGCAATTAATTCTTTTTGAAAGTGTAAACACTTGTTTGTAAAGTTCTAAAAAGTTTCTTAAGTGATGAATTCGTAAAACTATCTTCTTATTTATGATTTTTTAAGATGCGTGTAAAAGGGAAAGCAGCCAACTAATATAGAACAGAGGGAGTATTAGTATAGGAGGAGCTGTTTGTGAAAATGATGAGAAATGTAAAAATTGTTTCACTGGATAGAGGAATCATATGTAGGATGCATATATATGTAATTGGTCTCTCCTAGATATCTTGTGTGTGTCCTACCCAGAAATGGATACAAAGATTTGAAAGTTCCGAATTGAGGACATCGATTTCAAGTGTTAATAATTGATTTTGAAATTTGATTTTGAAATTTGATTTTGTTCATATGATCTTGTACGTATTTCATAGCATATATATACAGGATTTGAGTCAAAGATGCACATATTTTACACCCTACGTAATGTACACTCGAACCCATATAATTTTTAGTAGGCACATTTCATTGTCAATGTTAATTTTATGTTTCTTCTTTGCAATTTAGATGTATCCGGTACATAAAAAACTATTGTTAGATTCTTAAAAGATAAAAAAGAGAGAGCTATGAGTTCAAGTAAGAAAGTGCAACTTCTCTTTTCACAATTTCCCTACCCCACCACCTAAAAAAGAAGACAATACTAATCTAGCTCCTAGTACTAGCTAGCTTCTATTTTTAGAAAAAGAGCACATATTTATACGAGTATATATTTTGCATCCATTGCCTCAATTAATCTTAAAGTAACTTACCCAAAATCCATTTAATTATATTTTTTACCATTTAAAATATATCCGGATATATAGGTTAATCTCGAATACATCACATAAGACATCCGGATACATGATTTAATCTCGGATACATTGCATGTATCTGCATGTATCTGAGAGGTTACAATATATATTCGTATGTATCTGATGTATTACAACATGTATCCGTGTGGTTATATATATATCTGTTTGATTACACATGTATTTATGTGTATCTAGATTTAATTAATGTAGTATATTAAGTAATTAAAATAAAGTAATCAAAGAATTAATAGATATGATAAAAATGTTTGACTTCTAGTTTACCCTTAATCTTATGTATGGATGTGCACTCTTTTCCCAAGAGAAAATAGTTGTTTTGTTTTGAGAAAATGCATAAAGTCCCCTCTAAAGTTAAACGTGATTTAAAAGTAGACACCTAAAATTTACGGGGGACCTATTACCCCACGAAACCATTGCAAAAAAGTTCAATCACGCACCAATTATCACTTGCCACTTGTCAAATTTATCTAATTTTCTAATCTCTATTTTTATTTATGTTTTTTCTTATTTTATTTTCTGTATTTCTTTTTTTCTTTGTCTTTTCTCCTTCCTTCTTCTTCAACCTTCATTGATGGCTGATAACCCCAACCATTTGCTCCTTGTCGCCGCCCATCTCCGGCGTAGCTATCATCCCCACAACTGCTATAACACTATCTTCACCGTAACTACCACCAAATTACTGTCAAATAAAACTTAAATTCGAAATATTAAAAGCACCATCTCCAACACCTTAACCCATTACAAAAATGATGTATTGGAACTCCATTTCAATGGAGATTTTTAGTACTCTTTAATCAAAAAAATGATAAATCAAAATTTCTTTATTAACCTGCTACATTACTTCATAACAAAAAAAAATAGACAGAGCAATAATGAATTAGAGAAGAGATTTGCAAGAATTTTTTTTTGAAGGAACTAAGAAATAGAAAGAAAAGGTAAAAAGAGAGGTGAATGGATTTTTAGTATTTTGGTCTTCTGACAAAGAAGACAAGAAAGAAAAAGAATTGAAAAATAAAATTAAATGAGTAAAATAAGAAAAAAATGGTATTTTTAATTAAATAAATACTGAAAACATTTTTTTTTTTTTACTTATCTCACGCGTTTTTGGAGAGTGAAATACACTCTACACGCCACCTAGGCTCATAAGGAGGTAATAAATACATATTAAACAAGAATAAATAGGTAATAGAACCTTCGCAAACTTTAGGTATCTACTTTCAACTCACGTCCAACTCGGAGGACTTTGCATTTTCTCTTTTGTTTTTCAAATTTCTTTATTCTTGACTTAGACTTGAGAAGCAACCAAAAGGGGTTAGGAAAAATTAACAGAAAAAGAAAGCAATAGTGACCCTCTGCACCTGAAAACTCAATAGAAGATGTGATTGAAAGTGACAGTGAGATCAATCTCAAGTCAATCACATCTAATATTGCATTACACACTTCACAATATAAAGTTGCTTGATAGGAGTAATAATTACTCGAGATAAATATTTGTATTCAACTCATATCTTCATATAATTAATCATTCAAGTCACATCATTTAGACAAGAAATTAAAGCCCAAGTAAATTTTAATGCATGTGATGTTTCTTTTTTTAATCACAAGTTATGTCATAACCAAATTAGATACTTCAACAGTCACCAAAAAGAAGGTAAGTAGGTAAAAAAAATATACACCATATAGTACCAAAAATTGTCAAATTAAATCTTGGTTGTTTGCTCGTCAAAAGAAAATAACAATGACAGGAAAAAAAATTATACTATAACAAGAACCTTTACCATCAATATACAATGTCAGTTATGAAACTTGTTTTTCTATTTCCACCAAAAAAAAAAGTCATATTCTTAATTTTTAAGAAACTTTTTTTTCCTAAGAAAATATTTTGATCAACCAACAAAAAATTTAATACAGTAACATTTTTTGGGATGTTTTCTCCATACCAAACACACCCATGTAATCATTACGCTTGGTGAACCAAAAATAAGCTATACGAGTGATGAATAAACAAAAATTATGGGTTTGAATTAATTTAATTAATAATAACAAAAATAATTACTGAGGTTTAAGGATACGTCTTTCCCAGTCAAAGACACCCAACTTGTCTACATCCTGGAAGGAAAGGAAGTGAGAGTATAATGAATTTCTTCCTAACAACTTTGAGATTACAACAAGAAGCATTTCACAAGCCTGATTTTCTTCCAATTTTTCTGCATCACTGAGCTCAGAAGAGTGATCTTTCCATGGCTGGTAAAATGACCTGTTCAACAAGAGTTAACACCAATTATGGCTCTTCATTTATGTAATTCAAAGCAGCAGTTAATTATCAGATTGCGGTAGATTGGGAAAAAGAATTTATCAGCCTGTAAATTCATTGAAAAACTTCAAACCATTGACATATTGTGCTCAACATAGTTCTACACTAGAGCATTATTTAAAAGTGACTTCTATCCAAAAATCAAAAATAATAGAACCCTATCAACTTGCTAACTTCAGATTATTTAATTATCTCGACCTTCATATTATTTTTCACTTCTTTTGAGTCGAGGGTCTATCGGAAACAGCCTCTCTACCTCACAAAGGTAGGAAGGTAAGGTTGTGGGACTACACTGGGTATGTTGTTGTTGTACTTCATATCATTGCATGCTTTGTTTATGTACCAACCACATATTCATCCACAGATTCTTTGGGAGGACTGGATGTATTTGTGACACACGCACGTGTGACAGAGACAGAGAGAGTGCTCAGTGATGGGCACGGACAGGGAGAACCTGAAATTGGAAACCCTACACTTGGAAGAAAAGAATTACAACTAGTGGAGAATAATTTGTATGGCAATATATCCCAACTCCCAACATCAAATGGTGGCCAAGATCGTAAAAAGAGCACCACATGCCTGTGGGTTGAACGTAAGACAAGGTTGTGCATGGTTAATAATAGTCTCTACTCACAAGCACTAGAGCACTAGACAAGCTGCAGCAGTAGATTTAACAATGAGAGGCCACCTCCCAAACACAAGCAGGGAACTTTAAAAGACCAGCGGAAGTACTTCACATTGGCATTCCAGTACCCAGGGGATGTGGGGGTGGAATTTTGATTTCTTTTGATTTTATCCCCTAGAAACAAGTGTATTTCTAGAAAGCAATGCAGAGAGTCGTATAAGTACCATCTCCAGGCAGGATTAGCTTCAGCAGGGCAATTAATCTTGGAGAAGAGGGTTGCCAACTGAATTGCATCACCAGCTAAGATTTCTGCTTCTGCCAAGCAGCAAAAAGCATAATAAACAAGTTAGCCATTATTTTGAAAGACAGGAAGCTCTCTTAAGCGCAGAAAGAGTATGGATAAGATTACGAGTGTACCTGCTGAGGGAAGACTAGAAAAAAGAAGAAAACAAAGAGCAGAAACGACAGACGGAAGCACTGTATAGTTTGTGCATTGTAGCTGTTGCAGAAAAAAGATTGATGAGGCTAAAGTTTCTTCACATCCAGATGTACTGTTGGTACCATTACATCTTTTCTCATTCCACTCCATCAGAGAGAGCAAAGTATTGAGCTTAGATACGTCAAAAGAATGACACAAGTCCAAATTACTGAATTTGAGGGAATGCTTTCCTACAATCACTGATCCAGCCAGCCAGCGAATAAGCTTTGATATCAGAGAATCATCTGATTCTTCCTCGGATTGCTGTCTCATATTGCAAGCAAAATTTTCCAGCCCATGGACTTTTTCAATATTTGACTGCAAAGCAGTTAAAGTCGCCCAACTAACAAACTTCGAAACTTTTTCCTTGTCCTGGAAAAAAATATAAAAACAGAACTGTTTTACAAATGATATGAATATAGAAAACAATACATAAACATCAAAGCAAGTGATCTCCAGAAAAGCAGTACTAAAGCTTGATGGGCATAACTTATGAAGTCATCAACATACTTAGACTAATCGCATTGCAAGCCAGGATCTCATGGTCTGCATATATCTTGAACTCATGTACCAAGATTATAGGTAACAATACTGTAAAAAAATATTACTCAGACATGACCAAATATTTATGAAATAGTAAAACATTGCTCATTTATAATACTTGGGAGCTTTTAAAATTTCTTTTAAGCATGTCCCATCACCATTATCAGAATCATGCCAAGCTGAAGCTCCTACTTCACTGGCCAACATACTGTACATGGCAGCAACAATCAACACTGCTGTCTTTACTACATGTTCACCTGACCAAGAAAATTATTTTTGGTCCATCAATCTTTAGTGCATTCTGCTTCTTTTTCTTCCTGACTTCTTTCTTTTGAGAGAGGGGACGCATTTCCTGAGTAGACAACAACATACCCAGTGTGATGCCACAGGTGGGGTTTGGGAGGGTAGAGTGTACGCAGAGGTAGAGAGGTTGTTTCCAAAAGACCCTCGGTCCGAAAAAAAAAAAGAGAAAGGACTAGAATACATAATATCAAACTAGCAACTAGAAAGCTCAAGTTATTGACATGTAGACGTGTATGAACTCCATATCCAAATACATCAGATATTCTAGTAAAAAAGAATTTTCTCACTTGCTTAAAAGGAAGAACCAGGACCTGGAAAGCATACAGAACCTGAACAACCCATGGATTTTATCAACTTAATGAATTAATTTCAAGATACAAGGCTCCCAGTGTGGTGAAGGTATCATAGAAAGTTGGAAAAAAAAAGTAGAAAGGAGGAAAGGAGAGTAGGAAGTAAATGAAAATGATTTACCGGTTGCATAGTCGTTAGAGCACAAGTTGCTGTATAATATATTTTTCGAATGAAGCTTAAAATACCAAAAGCAGTCATTTAGATTATCAGTGTACCCATGATCAGACAATGCTCATCCATCACGTATTGCATTTCATTGTTAGCAGCCAGAATCATGATTGCCACACTTGCCTCAGAACTCACTGCCCTCCCATTTTTGGTGTAAAATAACATCTTACATTTTAAAAAAGAACTCTAGAATGCATCTATATCACCAGGAGCTCGAAACAAATCCTACATTAATCAGCTATAACAAAACCAACGAGAAGCAGCATTTTTGTGAGTACCAAAACAGATCAAGCCAAGTGCAACATCAGTGGTCATTCTAATGCGAAAGACAGTATAAGCTTGTGATATGGAATACAAAGACAACAACAGGCCCAATCCATTTTGCACACTGATGAGTTTTATTGGTGTCATTACATCGACAACAAGTGTGTCATACACCACAGTCCTGGGCATGAATTAATAGTTAGTCAATAGATATGTTATCTAGGAGAAATCAACATCGTCAATAAATGTGATGGAAGTCACATATCGAACCAGTACAAAGTCAACACTAAGGTCTTGCCTCACTTGCAACTGGGAGGTGAACTTGACAAAGTGTCACCAAACGAGGTTCTGGTCCCACGTTCAGTGCCAACTAAAGGGAGCATGATATGATCATTTAGGAACTATTCTGGAATTCAAAAACAAATTTTCTACTGGTACTTCGGCAATCTGTCACGCATGTCCCTCAGGAAACATCCTCTCAGTTATACTCACAAATCTTTAAGTGAAGAATTCTTCTTCTTTCATTAAGCAGATGAACAACTTATGCCATAGGACAATAGCAGAAGTGAAAACATGAAGAGGATAACATTCAGTTCCCCCCAAAGCAGTAAGCATCTAGTCTTGCACAAATGCTTTTTTTCAAAGTTTTCAAGGTGCACTCCATGTTTACCATGCAGCAGAACATAAAGCGTCCTATTAACAGATATACAGCTTACAGAGTGAAGGGAGAATACCAGTCGCAAAATATTTACTGGAGGAGTACTCATAAGTACAGCTTCAAGTCCAATCTGAGCAACAAGACTTGGCCTTCCATCGCAGCATCCGTCAATAACTTCACATAACTGAAGTAAACTCTCAACGGAGAGGGTGAAATGTGGTTGATAAACTTTCCTCTTTTGGGATATCCTCAATGCTGATCGCAATATTTGTAGAATCAGTTTAACAAGTTGAGTATTTACTTTAAGCATTTCAACACCTTCAATCAGCATTTTGTATAGATTGCAAGAGAGTTCCACAAGCTGCTCCAAGGCATATTTCTGCATCCACTCAGCAATGTGTCTCGACAAAACGACTTCATTTAGTGCCTAAAATAAGAATTTGTGTTAGGAGAATATTGTTTACCAGTAAACAAAAGCTTTCAGGGAAATAAAACAGTCCAAAATGCAAAACTGTAAGCAGTATTCAGCTAGAGATCAATGACTTTAATTTGGGCAAAGTACCATAAGATCTATTGCTTTGGAGGGGCTGAATTATTTGATTTATTGATGGCGACAAGAGCAGCGATTCTTGGGTTTTAAATCCAAGGGAGTGGGAGATCGACGATGTTGTCACACATCGTATTGGTGCGGTGTGGATGAAGTGGAGGCTTGCCTTCGGAGTCTTGTGTGATAAAAGGTACCACCTAAACTTAAAGGTAAGTTCTACATAGTGGTGGTTGAACCGACTTTGTTGTATGGGACGGAGTGCTTCGCAGTCAAGAATTCCCATGTTCCGAAGATGCAAGTTGTGGAAATAAGGATGCTGAGATGGATGTGTGGGCATACTAGAAGTGATAAGATTAGGAATGAGGATATCCGGGACAATGTGGGAGTGGCCTCCGTGGTGGACAAGATGAGGAAAGCGAGACTGAGATGGTTTAGGCATGTGAAAAGGAAATGCGTAGATGCCCCAGTGAGGAGGTGCGAAAGGTTGGATATAGTGGGTACGAGGGAGGTAGAGGTAGGCCGAAAAGCTATGTTGCTTGGACTCTCCAAAAACGTTACCATACCCCTGACGGATCCTCCAAAAATACACAACTTTGGAAGTATCTGACACACACCTGTCGACATTTTTGAAGAGTCCGAGCAACATAGCCGAAAAGTATTGGGGAAAGGTAATTGGACAGGACATGGACAGCTTCAGCTTATCGAGGACATGACCTTAGATAGGAGGGTGTGGAGGTCGCGGATTAGGGTAGAAAGTTAGTAGGTAGTGGAGTGTTATCTTGCTTTTCGACGGGTTTAGGATTGGTGTTGTCTGCCGTAGTGCTAGCCTTATTCTTGTAGTTTCTTGCTTTTGATATCTATTATCATGTGTTATTTATTGTCTTTCAATTATCATATTATTGTGTTGTTGTTACTGTTTCCTTATTAGTTGCTATGTTTTCTTCATTGTCATTTTTCCTTTTCATACCTACTTTGATTTGTTGTACTTGAATCGAGGGTCCTTCAGAGATAGCCTCTCTACCTTTCCAAGGTATTGTTAAGGCCTGCGTGCACTCTACTCTCCCCAGACCCCACTTGTGGGATTTCACTGGATATGTTGTTGTTGTTGCAGTTGACAAGAGCAGCGCTTCTGAAACAGAATTGAGTATAATGTACAGTGCTAACTATGGTGGAAAGTGATGCTGCATACTACTTAGAACCTAAATCTGATAAAACTTGGCAGATACCCAGAGGAAATCAAGGTTGATGCTTGCAAATTTTTCTAGTTAAGTAACACAGGCCAGATGATCTGTAAGGAATCAGCAAAAACACTTTTAATCAGCCACTCATGATGAAATTCTCAGAAACCAAGTTTCTTCGCTTATTTTTTTTATAACCTAGGAATTGCCAACGCCTAGGGGTGTGCATGGTTCGAAACTCGGTGGATAATGGGCCCGCTCCTCTACTCTTCTCCTATTAAGTACCAGTTTTTTGTCAGCGGTAGTGTTTGAACCCATGAAGTGCGCTAACCACATCACAAGCTGCACCCTTACCACTAGACAAAAGCCTTGGGGGCAGTTTCTTTGATTGGTTTTGGTGGCTAGAACACTTGGCCACAACTTATTACTATGTCAGCAGACTGATACACCGAATGATGAACTCATAAGCAGGTTGAATAGAAGACTTCTCTAAATGAACACGAACATAAAATTAAACTTGATTAATATAATTTTTGAGCAAAATATATTTTGATCTTTTGTACTGCCTAAAAATGGAAATTAGAAAATATCTCAGACATCAATCTACCATACCCCAGAACACTCTTTAACCCCAGAAACACTCTTTAAGAGTGAATACATTGTCATGCATCCTAACATATAGGTCACCATTTAATGCAGACATATCTTGCTACTCAGACTTCACTCACATCCATATAGTATAGCCCTCCCGTCATTAAGAAACAAGAAATGTATTTTCTGACACCTTAAATAATCAAGAGATAACAAAATAAAAGGGACAAAAAAGCATGAGCTTTTTCTATATTACTTAATAATGGGAGCAAATACCTCCAGTATAACAGTCAACTCAACAGATGAATTTCTTCTGCATTGACTCCAAGAAAGAGATGAAACAACACAGGATGACCATGGGATCAAGCCACACTGTTCAACCAAGTACCTGGCCATCTTGGGTATTCTGACAGACTTCTTCACTATCTGCAACATAAACCATCCAAATGAATTTAGATCTTGCTTAGGAGAGGCTCATCACTCTTAGAAAAGAGAAACATGATCAAGTGGAAAAACATCTTTTGGATGGAGAGGGTAAAAAACAAGTTCCTATCAAGAAAAAAAATCAAAAATTCTGTTCCATATTAAACCAACAAACTAAAGACCACATTCTGTTCCACATTAAATCAACAAATTAAAGACCACATTCTTTTGACAGTATAACTACGTGAAACAAGAACTTCATGTACTCAAAATTTTTGACAAAAAAAATGTACTTAAAGGAGGAAGAAACTTGTCAATACATGCACTTATAGGGTTTTGAAGTTAATACTTTTATTGTCTGTAAATTGGGAACCCCTGTATACAAGACGTACACAAAGGTTAATAGTTCTACTTACAGGATTATCTAAAAAACAAAGAATAAAAATACTTCCATTTTAGAATTTTATTCACTTCTCATCTATCGCATAAAGGGATAACGTAATGAGCTGCTTAATTAGGCTCCCCAAATACACTTCTGAGGCAACAACTGCTTCATTTTGAAACTGGTATTGAGTTTGTTTTTGATGTATGCAAGTGAAAGAAACTATTTTACACACCTCAACCTCGAGTAATAGAAACCGAGAGGAGAAAAGGAAGAGATTGCTTGTAAACAGTAATCCCCACCGGAGGAAATAAAGCAGTACAGTACTCTGGTGCAATTAAACTTCTAATTCTGAATGGCTCCAGCTAATAAGAAACTAAACCAATAATATTCCGAATTCAATGGTTTTAAATTTTAATAAATCTATTATAGCAGTTTATTGCTTTGATTATTGGACATCACAATGAATATGGAGGTGATGGTAGCAGCAATTATGGCACTGACGTTATCAACATAATATGCATAGCTAAAATGCTATTCGTAGAATCCGGTCTTCAATGGTAGAGGTGATTCGAAAGAAAAAAAAGGTGTTGAGGTCGATGGTGATAGTTCACTGATCCCTTGATTTGTTTGTCTCCCTGACTACATGCAAAATTATGAGAGTCCACTCTTATGAAGTAATTGAAAAGGCTCAAAATACAGCAAAATGATTTAAAAGGGGTGTTGGGGGGATGTGCAAGTCAGTGAGGATGATCTGGAATACAGTGCCAGCTTGTGTACGTTGCGTAATATGGAAGGAAGGAAATGTAAGATGCTTTGAAGACGAAACAGAGGCTGTACAGAAATTAAAGTGTACTTGCTTATGGCTTTTAGCTTTTTGGTTAATCTACAGGATAGGAAAGATGAATTTTGCATGCTTGACTTAATAGACTCCCTACAGGAGTAGGATCTTATATAGGCTTGCCTTTTCTTTTTATTTTGTACAGAAAGGTGTCTATCTTTGTAATTCCCTGGCACTAACTGAGTTCCAGATTTCTGATTTTAATGTAATTACTACTTACCATTTTCAAAAAATAATAGTTTTAGCTTCTAAACTAAAAATAACTAGGCATTTGGTTTCAGTTTAAAATAGATAGCCATCATCATCTAGAAGCATAAAAGTAAAAGACCACCAGAAAACTCAGCAAATTAATCAAGAGACAAAATAAAGGAAGAATAAATGACATCAAAAACCACAAGAAAACATGTGACATGGTTACCTGATAATCAACTTCTTCAGTTAAATAAAAGTTCACCAAAATGCCAAAGACATTAACCATCAAAAGACAACCACGAAAACTTGGAAAAGTAAGCAAGACACAGACACTCCAAAAGGAGGAAAAAGGGACAGCAAAACATAGGACTTTGATTACCTGAACAATCAACTCCTTCGATTCATGATCAGAAATAGGAGAAACATAGAAACTGAAAAGGGTCTCAAAAATGGCATTTCTAATGTATATTTGAGCATCGTCATCCATATTCAATCCTGAGTATAACAGACGTAGCATCCACAACCTCTCTGTTATGAAATTAGTTGAGATACTCCAGAAAAAAGTCTGGAACAATGGAATACCCTGTAAAAAATCAGAGGGAAAGAAAGAGGAAAAGCGCTGTTAGACTACATAGTGAGATAATTTTCACATATGACTGAACAGTTGATCTTTAGGACAAATGGCACTTATAAATCTTCCATATTAAGGATATACCTTCATATTTGCACTTGGAGAGCGCATCAGATATTTACTAATTGCTGAATAATGGTCATGTGAAGGATCCAAAAGTACATAAGAAGCCTCTGCAACAAATATGGCAGTTACGGATGAAATCTTCTGCCAAGGCTCTTCAATACCATTTTGCAAGTACGACATTAGGAGACGAAGTCGCATCACATCCTTCCTCTTCTGACATTTCTACAGGCAACAACAAAACTTTAATAAAATCATGACATGATACTTCTACTGAAGAGTCCCTTCGGGGACATCCGATAAAAAAAATACTTCTACTGAAGAGTCATTAAAGCAGCTCTGGAGAGATATCATCTTTTCCTGGAATTAACCAACCAACATGACTGATAATAATGATTAGCAGTTGATCATTACAGATTACCCTATTTCTCCTATATAGGTAGGGATCTTTTATCATACAACATTGAAGATACTATTTTTGTCACAAATTTCTATCTCTGTATATATTTACAGGCACAGCCACATCATTTGACCTACAAAACTTTCAGTTCATAATACTGGCCTTTGTGTGAGAAGCACCAGAAATATACATAGGCTAGTAACTGTTAAAACCCATGGTTCCCAATACTTCATCATAGTGTTAGTAGCTAATATAAGTTTAATTTAAGTCTCCTACTACTGCTCAACACTGTTACTAAGATGAGAGTCAAAGTTTTAGTGTATTTAACTAGAAAAGAGTCTAAAGTTACTTTGGAAGAATTTCAATTTTCTTTATATAAAAGTGTATCCAACGGTACTTTTTGATGAAAAGATGTTGGGTAACTGCTTTCCTTTTAGGGAAGTGGACACTATTTCAAGAAGATTCAAAATAAAGTAAGAAAGAAATTCTGCGATGCAGGGAACACCGAGAAAGGTATTTCACTAGCATCTACTGATGAACCCTCTGTCCAAAAGAAAACTCATGGTTCAGCCACGACTCGTGAGGGTCTAATTGCCTGCCTTCAGTAAATGGATTGCCAATTCACTAAGTTGATCGTACAAATACTCTTAATGCTGAGGATTTTCAAGAATCCTCCTAACCAACATTCTTGTCAAGTTCCAGGACAAGTCCATTTCCTACCTAGGCCTTCAATCAATTACTTTCTAGTTTATTCAGGATAAGTAAATGTTCTCAAAATATATTTATTTAAATGTAGAATACACATATTGATTATTGGATGCTCCTCAGAGAGAATCATGTTTTTATTCTCTATGGCCACATAAATAGACAACTCCTTAAACTTGGCACAAATCGTCAGTTGGACACTTCAACTTTGCTGAGTGACCAGATAGACACCCAACTAGATAGGAATGTATCTCATGAATATAGAAGTCGGACATGGCATAGAACGTATTTTCACACAATTTTAAGGGCATATATGGCTTAAAATGAGCCGACATTGGTTTTATTTCACACTTCTTCTTTACTTTCTTTGGTTTTTCTGTGAACACAAATCCAACACACTTCTCCGGTCAAATGTCCACCAGTAGCACCACCACCACTTCCATAGTTGCCGAACCAACCACGCACCACCATCTTAGTGTTGATAACAGCATGTCAATGTCCAACCCCAAAAAATTATGCAATGAAATCACACCAACACATTCTCACTCACCAATTCCATTCATCAACAACTCCCCCACCAATTTCCCTTCTGACTAAGTCCTCTATTTATTTATTTTTTGAAATGGTAAAGGTTTTATTAATCAATGTAGATGGTACGAACAGTACAAGACAACAGAAGTGCAGAACAAAAACTAATATGACCTAAGCCCTCTATTTTCATATTCTTCTTCACCAGAAAACTCCCCCAGCCTTGATTTTACCCAAAACCAAGACAACAATGTTTTAACCATGTAAATACAAACACAGACCTCTCTTTTCATCCATCGGCTTCATGCCCATTTTCTCCATTAACACCACTCTTCAACCACCTCCTACACACTGGAACTCTGCCATCCCAAAACCAACACAAATTTCTTCACCCAAGACCACCATGTAAACATCCATCACTCATCATGGCAAAACCTAAGAATTTCCTTTACAAATTTATCTACACCAACAGCACACAGATTAAAGAATGACTGCGCTGATTCCATCACACTCCATCTTCCTCAACATCTCCATTAAAAGAGTTTCAGGTTTCCCACCGAGAGCTCTGCGAGAAGATTCTCAAGAATTATGTTGGATGAAGAGGGGAAGAAGCGGGGAATGGGGGAGGAGTCCTCTATTATTTTTCTTCTTCTGTTTTTTTGCTTAGTACATGTGTCAGGCTTTTGGACCAAATTACATGTGTCACTTACTGATTGGTTTGATTGAAACATCAAACACATGTCTTTCACGCATTTGGTTTATGGTCAGGGGTATTGACGAGACACATTTCTACTTACTAGCGAAATTGGAATGCCTAACTAATATTCCATGCCAAGTTTGAGTGGCCATTCTCTGTCATATACATCTTTTGTATAGGTTTTTCCCATCACATCAATGATTTATTAACTTTGTCAAAGAAAAATTAATAAAGAGAACGCTATTGATTACAGATATAGAATCTAAACTGCTAGAGGAGCACTTGAACAAATTGGATAAAAGATACTTTGTTAGACTCCTGAATGAAGACTACATTAAATAAATAGAGACAGAATTATTGAACACTTGCAACTACAAATAAGAGGCCTATGAATCACTCCACCTACACCTTGGTGGCTTAGTACCATTTCTTAATTACTCCCTCTATCCCAAGTGGATGTCATTTATGGCATGCTTCCCAAGTAAGCAAAGAATGTTTTACTAAAATAATTTACTATGCCCTTTACTCTATTTTGATATAAAGTATTGCTACTTTACTTTCAGTTACTTTCTGAGAATAAAAATTTTATTCAATGAAAGAATTAATTTGTATGCGATTTAGCTCTAAAAATAAGTAGAAATTTAGTAGGGGGTACAAATCTAAGAGAGTAGTAAACAAAGAGGGGAATAAATTTAAGTTGCCATAGTTTGGTATAAGCGGATTAAACACAAGTCTAGACATATTAGAGTTTTGAAGAGATTAAGATTCACCCCAGAGAAAGGTAACTAAGTTGATCAAATTAACATGCTTCTTTTGTAAATGCGGAAAAGGGAGATGAGAATCCATGGTATACAAACATTTATAACATCTAGCCTGAAAAACTATGTATTGTTTAATGTCATTAGCCACACAAACTAAAGCATCATTGTGACAAATTTGACTTTGAAGTCTGAGGATCATTCTTCAACTTGCAATAATTCTTATAACGACTTCTGAAGTTTGAAACCATCCATCGGGGTTGAGTTCCAAAAAAAAAAAACGTCCTCCCTCCAACATCTTTACAGATACACATAATTCAATCTTTCATTAGGAAAAACTTACCATCACTAACCACAAATTATTCAGGAAACTAAAGAGAGAAAAGTTATGACAACGGTAGATACCTCCAGTACACTCTTGAATCTTCCAAGAACCTCGTAACCTAGTTTCCGCGTGTCATCATCAGGTGAAGATATACTAACAACAGTAATCGCAAGCAAGCCTAAGCTAGCAAACTCCAAGGGCTCAATAAAACCCACAGAAAGACAGTGAACTGAGAAGTGCAGAATAAAAATGGGATCATACACGCGGAGTTTCTCAACATCTGCATTATGTACCTGCATAAAATTACATAGTTTTGAATTTGACAGAATTGGGAGAAATTACAGAGCAGAAATATCCCTTATTCCTTGTCCTCCCAAAATTGAAGGAACAATCAAAGATTACGGGAAAAAAAATTATCATTAATAGGAGTACCTCATATCTAAAGTCAGGATAATCCTTAGGTTCTTTGAGAATCCCTGGACCAGCTATTCTATCATATGGGAAATAAAGCACAGTAGTTGCACAAACTTTGGGGTCTATGGGAATGTTTTCTCTGAAGTGGATTCTGCGGTAGTCATCAATTGCTTCAGCTTCACTCAAATTACTTGAGATAGTCTGCCCCATTTCATTTTCTTTTCCGACTTTCAGCAGAGCACTACCCCATAGGTAATCCAATTTAGCCATATTTCCTTCGCCCAAGTCATTAGTCGAATTGATTTCATCCATTAAGCTGCATATCTCCAAGTCAATTGCACTCATACTAGCACCATAAGAAGATAATAGCAAGAAGACCAGTTCCCTCAAATTTATTCCAATGTCTTTTACACTACTGATATCACATTGTCGAGCCCTGATTTGGAAAAGCAACCTAAGCAACTTCACAAGTTCCAACTGCCGAGCACGTTCCTCAGATAGTTTACAATTATCTTTTAAATCAAAGGCATCTCGATCAGAAAATTGAACATACGATCTCATGATGCTAGGCAAAGGAGTAAATATCATCCCAAAGTGAGAATGACCAGCTGAGATGTGAGAAGAACGGATGGTAGTTGCAAATTGAGAATGTGCAAGCAATAGTTGAATAATTGAAATGCAAGAGAACTTCCCCTCAGATACTGATGAGATAATAGCTCGGAGCATCCCTAGTGTCATAGGATCGTAAAACCTATGCAAAAGAGATGATTTACCAAGTTGCTCTACAAATGGAAGAGAATCCAAATTTAGAAGACAATCATGCATCTCCCTTGTTATTTCCATTACATTTCTTAGAATATAGACTTCCAAATATCTAAATAAGGAACAGCTTCCAACTTCCATTTGCCTGGAGTCAACAGCGTTCAAAGAGCATCTCTTGACAATAAGCTGCCAGGATTGAACCAGCAAGTTCAAAAGCCGGATTCTTGCCAAGTCTAAAATAGAGCAATCTTCTGAAGCAATCACTTCTGCGTTTTTCTTCAGCACAGACGGAAACTTCCTCTTCTCGGGGAATAGAAGTGTCCTGCACAAACGTACTTTTGCAACAGTCCTGTTGACAATATTCAAAGACTCCTCAACTGAATAAGAACCATCTTGAGTGAGATCGAACTCCAGCAGATCACTACAATCACTTGAGCAAACGGAATTGAATATACTCAAGCGTTTTTTGACTTTCACCAAATCGCCTCTTAATTCAAAGAACAATTGAACTACAAGAACAGTATTCGCGAGAAGACTACCTGAGACAAGATTCGGAAAATCTTCCATTGACAGGTTCTCAAAATATTCTACCTTAAATATCTCCTTGGAAACATAACTTTTCCATATAGAGAAACCTTGCTTGAGTATTTCCCAATAAAAAGAAGTTATATGCTCATAAAGCATACAAAGCTGGCCCCCAGATTTTGCAGGAATTGAGTTTAAGTACAGGATAACAGTGGGAAGAAGCATCAGCGCGTCTTCATCAGAAAAATCACAAATTGGTGGTACTGTACAAGGCTTGACTGGCACACATTTATTCATCCTGTCTGAAAATAACTTTCCGAATACTGATAGATGCAGGGGGCTTATATCAGCAACAAGAAACAAGATTTCAGCTTTTCTTTTGGTTATTTTGAGCATGCAATGAGAAAGGATATCGACACGAGTGTTAGCCACAGCTCTACATGTATCCTCGAGAAAAGGAAGGCTTTGCTTCTGCATAGCTTTATGTACTTTCACAACTTTTATAGCTTTGAGCAGACAGGCATCAGCAACATCAAGTTCAAATCGAGTGGCAATACCACATACTTGCAAGAGGATTTTCTCATAGAGAATGACATCATATTGTTCCTGTTGAATTCCCCAAAACATGTAAAGAGGCCTCTTTTCATGTGGCTGCGACATGTATGCCGCCAGATGACCAAATGCAGAACCAGCAATGTGTAATCCAACAGAGAGAGCTGAAGTCAGCCAAACAGAACGATCCTCAAGGTCAATTACAGATAGCATCCAATGGACCAATTCAAGCACCTCAAAGGGAGATATTAAATGAATCAAACTATGTAGAGCATATAATACAGGAACTAAAGATATTAAGTTCTTGGACTTCATGCATTCATTCATCCTGAGCTTAAATGTCAGAACCAGTTTCTTTACCACATTTTTGAATGAATTTACAACATGTTTATTGGCATGATAAGCTTCAGATGAGGAGCTTTGGCCATAGCAGAAAGACAACCAGAACTCAGAAGTAGCTTTTACCAAATTAAGCATATGATGATCCATCTGGCAAATTTTCAGTTTGGCTGATTCAACAAACTGGTCTACACTGTCCATAATTGTTCCACATGCAAAATCACTATTAACAGGGGATGGGTACTCCAGCACTGCTGCCACAGCAGGGTGATCAAGGATAGTTACAACCAACTCTTCAATAAAGTAAGTTGTGAAAGGACTACAGGTGTCTAGACCACAAGAATTAGATTGTTCAGCCAACAATTTTTTCAACATGCCACTTAGGAGAAGGAAGCAAGCTGCGGAAAGCTTTTCAAGTCCCTCGCATTGCTCATTTCTATAGGATAATTGAGCTTGATTCAACCAAAAAAGTAAATAGTGGAAACAGGAAAGAAGATGATCAGATGTCTTCTCTGAAAGCTTTGCCAGAAGCAAGTTTTGCAATCCTGATTGATCAGACAAATCCAATCCATCGATATCCAGAACAGCTGGAAAGAGAACATAAAAAGGTGCATGCTCCAAAAATACAGAAAATGCATCAGACTCGTAGTCCACTGTTCTCCCACCACTTAATCTAGCTAAGGCCCTTTCCAGACCCGTGATAAAGATTTCTGGCCATCTCTTAGAAGCATCATTCAGAAGACTAGGTTCTGAAAAAAATAGTTGCATCAACAGTGACAGAGGGACCCCAAGCAATTTATTTGAGACAGACACTATTAAAGGGAAATTCTGTATTATCTCAGCTGGTGTTGAGCAAGCAATTGAAAAGCAAAACCCAATGGACAATCCAACCAGACTACCATCAGACTCACACTTAAGCAATCTTTGGACTTCACCGACAGTACGGGTAAAAGAACTGTCAGTAGACACAACTTCCTTGATGTTGGAAGTTATTCTGTAAGTTCCCTGCAAAATTTTCCGTGACAAATGTAGCAATCTCTTGAATGGCCTCCACTCGCAGGGACATTGAGAATCATCCAAGTCATAGGGAGCATCAAGTCTCCCAGACAACTTCAGATCAATTATTGAAGATAAAAGTAATGGATCCACCTAACGAAGTTCAAGAAAGATATAAACTGTCAAGTGGGGAAAGCACCTTAAAATGCTACCAATTCAAATGAAAAGGCAGATGCTACCTGAGTCTCCAAGAGATACTTTAAGGTATTGCACACGTATGACGAAACCATCGACTTCTCGGAAGCAGAAAAAGCACCAGATTCAGCAGTTACCAAATTTAGGCACTTATCCAAGATGCAGATTGTGAAAGGGCTGAAATGAGGAGATATATCTGCAAGAAGTGTCAATAACTGTCAGAATATTGCAAGTAATCTCTTTCAGCGACTGCTAAGTTCTTCTTTTCAAGTTCGCAGTACTTTGGCAAAGAGATTTACAAGCCATTGGGTTAACTACTTCAGTTATCATCACAAATAAGATGGTCCAAGTAAAAATGTTGGAGGAGAAGTTAACTTTCTAATTGAAGCACGGTCATGAGGCACAGTGAATCCAACAGAAACTGAAGTATTAGATCAGCAACAGCAATACTAGAAGTGTTTAAACCAGTGGACAAGTAGAATAACAGTCAAGGCCCGGGAAAAAAAATTAAAACAAGTAGAGTAACAGTCGAGGCCCAGGAAAAAAGTTAAAGGACAAAAAATAATAGGAAATATTCAATAGTGTCAACTGAATAGTGTGAACTGAACGGAAAAAATATTCACTATATAAAGAAAAAGTAAAACCCATCTTAAACTATGTTACAAAGACCAAAAACACTGTATGAAACTTCAATTACCTTTGGTGCCTGGTATGCTACTGAAAGAAGACCTTAAAAGATCTGAATAATAGAATAACTTATTGCCAGACTCAATTACAGCATCACGTAGGAATAGAAGAACAGGTGAAGACAATTTTCTGTAGATATCACACGATATTGCTCCTCCAAGCATGTTGTCTTTGTTGTACCCAGGAATAAAGAAGAACCACGAACAAATTTCCTTTGGGTTTTTGTCAAATGCACCAGTACTATACATTGATGTTTTTGCTAGAATGTATGCTTGATCTTTAATGTCTCTGTTAGGTGAAAACATTAACAAGTCCAGAAATGGAAGCAAATACTTGTACATTTGTGAGTGAACTCTTGTTGCAATCTCGCATTTAAAGGACCAACCAACATGTTCTTGTAGCAGAGATAATAGAGTTTGCTGCAACATATTTGGTAATGCCAGCGGGTTGCTTGGTAGAATTTTGAAGAAATCAAACAATCCTTCCAACATATTAGGCATTGTTTTCTGCAAGAAAGAAAAATAATATTCAAAAGTTAAGCATTAAATATCAGAATTTCTCCATTTCATTTTTTCCTGTTGTAATTAGGAACTATTAACTTTGCCTGCACAAATTTACCCTCGTAAATCAGATTACTACATATACAACAACAACATACCCAATGTAATACCACAAGTGAGAGTCTGGGAAGGTAAGATGTACGCAAACCTTACCCCTACATTTGGAGGGCAGATTACTACATACATACCATCTTAAACAGCAGAGAAATTACAGCTTCAGGGCAAATACGAGAAGAAGAAAAGAAAATTCAACAAAAGAATCTCAAATATGAATAGGCATAATTACATGGACATCTGAAGTTCTACCTAGGAACGTGAGGTGAAGTTAAAAGTTTATGAGACTGACATCCTTAAATTCAAACCAGATGCTCCAAAATCACTGACTGATCCACCAACAAAATGAAATAGTTTAATTGAGAATAAATAGATAGAGGAACCAGTGGATCTACAGTCATGCAGCACACAACTGAAATATCTACCCCCATACTTCCTTTAAAAAAGTATTTTTTAAGGGAGTAAATAATATATGGAATCATATACGGTAAATAAATCAACCTTGCTAACACAATGTCAGCCCACTTAAACATTACACGGAAGTGTGGTTTTGAGGTCTCATGAACATTGTTGAACAAGTTACACGACTGAGAAAAAAGCAGTAGACCTAACTTGGTCACTCACAGCATGGAGTGGCTTATGTAGGCACAAACTAAATATGATACAGCTATAGTTTACAGAGTCAAACCAAAGGGATACTGCAGCTAAACAAAAAAAAATTAATGCAAAAAAAAATCAGATTTTAGATGCAAAATTTTAAATTTCCTCAATGCAACCAAAAGCTTCCTCAGCACAGCTAGGATTCAAGAGCTTGGAACTCACATAATATATTGTTAAAGCATTAAGCAACTTGGCATAGAATAGCACTTCTGTGTCTTCTATGGTAGAGTCTGGCAAGGGAGAAGAATGTGAACTCCAGAGTTCTGTTATAAGTTTTACAAAATAGACTTCATCTTTAGAATCATCCATGTCATCTCCATTTATGATTGCTTCACCATCCAGGGGCAGAGCTGCATCAGAGAAGTAACTAACCCCCCCTACAATGATATCTGTATCCTCATTTGCAACATCAATTTTCAGCTTCTTCCTACTGCTCATCTTATCTCCTATTTCAGAATCTGCGGGTCTTTTCAAGCATTGCTCAAGACCTCTGTAAAATTTGTTCAGTGAAGAGAGTAAAGAGAATAGAACTTGAGGATCAGGGAGCAAAATCCGAACTGCATTCCCGATATCTTGCTTGAGGGATTCCCATTTGTGGATCATTTGACCTTGGGAAGACAGGACACTGTTTAAAGCACCAATTAGTAACTCCAACAATTTCAGAACCTCCAACACAAGCTTCAAAGTTCCATGTTTCACTAGAGGATCCGAATGAAGTAAACCTTTATTAATCACAAGTCGAGAGAAGGATCGTGGTCCAATGCACTTCATGATATTTTGCACCTCTGGGCTGTTAAGAGTTGGTGGCTCCTGGGTTTGAGAATCAAGAAATCCAAAGGCAAGTCCATCACCAACAGAGGATAGCACATTTGCTGCCAAAGAAACTGAAGCAAACCTGCAAGTAATTGAGTCACAATGGCCAAACAACAATAACACCAATACTAATATTCAAAAATTAAACTCAAATTGGTAATATTATCTAACCAGTTACGCGATGAAGGGTCTTCAAGACTGTATGGGAACTCATCCAAATAAGCTGAACCAAAAGATGGCTTCCCCTTAACAATTGCCAAAAGAAGGTTTCTGTGATTCTCACTCTCTCCAGCTTTTAACTTCTTCATAAGGCCCAATAATCTTTTCGGGTTTCCTCTCAATGGACTAGGTACCCTCTTCAAATTTGGCATCAACCCATTCGAAGGATCAGTGCATACCATATATAACACTTCATGAGCTAACTCTGCAGCCAATCCACCACCCTCTCGTCCTGAAATGCTAGCGAGCTGCTCCAAAGTTACACTACCAAAGAGCACACTTCTAAGCCCAGTGGGCACCAGTGAATCTGGCACAAGAACCCTATCACGTAAAGTGGACAACACATAAACCACAGTATCATCATCATCATTTCCCAACCCGCGAAGCACCCCTGAATACATATCCTTCTGCTGCAACACACCTCTCAGCAACCTAGCATTCCCAACCTCCAAAAAGGATACAGCAAAACCCACAAAAGCCTTCCTCGTGGAATGGTGCTTCTTCTTCCCTTCAATTTTCTTCGCTTTCCACTCAGCTAGTCTCCCAAATATAGGGATTTTAAAGTCAAAACTCTTTGCCACTTCCCATGCCATCCACGAACTACGCCTAGCTATAGAAGCCAACAGAGAAAGCGCAGCACGTTGGCGCTTTGCCTCTTTACTATTTAATTCTTTATACAAATCAGTCATTCTCTTTTCCACAATCAATTTGGCAAATTTATCTAATGCATTGACTATTACAGCAACTTTAGGGTCTTTATCAGCTCTGTTTTTCCCATACGAATGGTTGAGAAATCCAGAAATCAAATTTAAAACAAAGTATAGCCCAGTTTTGCTTTTTCGGAGCTCCCAAGCTTGTTCGAGTTCAATACACTTGGATGAGTTTTGTATGTATAAGCTGAGAAATTCGGGCCCCGAATCGGACTTGAGAAGTTTGATGAACTCTTTTGAAGCATCGGAACAGAGTTGAAAATCTGTGGAAGTTAAGTTACGAAGAAGCTCTTTGAGCTTAGCTTCGTTAAAGAGTTTATTCTCGAACTGTAGAGGTATTGTTGCTTCTTCCATTGTTCCAGCAATTCAAAGACAATGCAAAAGCCGAATAAACACTCTGTTTTGCTGAATAAAATAGGAATTTCAAAGTAGAAAAGCAGAAATTTTGATTTGGAATAAGAGTGAATAAAGTGGGAAATTTGTATGCAATGCTTTCGTTCAACTTCTGGACCGTTGCTTTTAGGGCTTTTTTATTCAACTATAGGATGAACGAAGAGTTTTTCCATTAAAAGTCCATTATTTTGGCGCTTCAGAAATTAGGGCTTTCTTTACAGTATGAATTGGAAGCGGCCGCGAAGAAGATTAGAGTTTTTTTTTTGGCTAAAAACATCCTTTAAGTATGATCATAATTTAACTACATCCTTATAGTATTCTTCCGAACAAAAAGCATCCTTCTTGTTTGCTAAAGTGAACTGTTCACATACTCATGAACGTTAATAAAATATTAGTTATGATGTATTACTTATGTAGGTATTAATTATGCAGGAATTACTTATTCATGTATTAGTTATTCCACCTTCTATCTTACATAAAATAATACATAGATTCCCTCATAACTTATACATGTATTAGTTATGCAGGTTTCTAAATTACAAACCAAAAACTGTATTAATTTTATACATGAATATCTTAACTCTTAACCAGCTACCAAACGTGGTATTACTTATGCAGGATTTAATACCTGCATAAGTCACTTCCAAACCAGCTACCAAATAATCCCTAACAGAACCAAAACTTCACGTGATATCCAGCGACATCCGTGTTTTATTAATCAGTGAGAGTTTAATTTTCCACCCCATAATTGTCTCTTTCATTTTTCCTCCCTTTACCCTTAGTTTTTAAAAAAGATTATCTCAATAATATTGTATTTCATAGGATCAAGTATATTATAGAAAAATTAGTCATATCGGTTCATATAAGTTTTAAACTCAAAATAATCATACTTTATATTGATAATCCCATTATTCAGCCAAATTTTCTTATGTCTTTTAGATATTTTAAGTTGTTATTATTGTTTTTTGTATTACTTTTTACGGAATTTTCATATATATAACAAATTAAGAAAAAATAAGATAATAAATTAAAACAAAAAAATATACAAGCAGGCAGCTGTAACGACTGGGTCCGTCGTTACGTGTAGTCCAATCGTGCCAAGTGTTAGAGTTAGAAAACTCCGGGTTTGGGAGTTTGAAATTCTAGGCTAGGCTAGCCTCGACCGATTTTGGAGCGAGGTGGAGTCTAGGGAAATCCGGGTATGGATTGGACTAGGTGTCTTGGGTTAAGCTAGTTTTCCAAGTAGCCAAGACATAGAGGAGGACGGGGGACTTTTCGAAATCGAATTTGGGAAAGTAGAACTCCCAGAATCGCGTTTGACGTGAAAGGGTTGCTTCAGGTCGTCGGGAGAAGCAAGTGTGCTATGAAATGACCAAAACTGGAAGATTTCCGGACATTCTATCCATGACGAGCGCGACTACGCGCGATAGCGGCCACCGCTATAGCGGAGGAAATTACCGCTATAGCGGCGGTCAAAGGGCGGTCAACCTACTTAAGACCGCTATAGCGACAGCCGACTGCTATAGCGGAGCGGGGACTGCTATAGCGGGCCGATGGAGTTTTAATGTAGAAACATTTCCCAAAACATCAGTTTTTCACAAATTCATTTTGGGAGAAGGGCTAGGCGATTTCAGGCATTTTTTCCTCATTCTTCTGTCAAAAATCTTCCCTAAGGTAAGGCTTTCGTTCCTCAAACTCTGTAATACGTTTCCTATGCGGTAGAATTGCTAGGAGGGAAATTGGGGAAGGGTTGGAATGACCTAGGGATGGTGAAATTTGGGGAAAGAAGGGAATTCCAAGCATGTATGTTCTTGGGTATTGTTAATAGTATGTTATTATGATCATAGATTGTTAAATTCTCTGTTTTATCCGTAAAAATAATAGAACTAGGAGATTTAACGGTGGAAAGCCTGGAAAAAAAGGTGGGATGATCATGGGTGGCCTGGGGTTTGGAGATTTGGTATAGTCCGGGTAATGTGCAGGCCTTGTGTGTTATTTGTATGTACTGTGTGTTATTTTTAGACCAAGAACGAGAAAGGAATTCCGATAAAAAGGATGCGAAACCACAGATCCGGGCCTGCAGGACCGCCAGGAATGCCTCCACGGAGCCAGAAACGCACGGTTGCAGCTGCTTGGCGCGCAGGTAGGCTAGGTTTCATGAGTAGTTAGACCTGTTTACATTCCGTACTTATTGTATAGCAGAAATGAAAAATTCATGTTTTAGGCCTCCGGGCACGGAGTCTGGCAGATTCGGGATTGATTGTGTTGTTTCTAGGATGTACGGAATGGCTGGTCTTGTGAATGGTATTATGTGTTCAACTTATTCATATTATCGTGATAAAATGATGGGTTGAGGGACTAGCGTATCGGAAAGATTCGGGGAACCAGGAAAGTGTTTGGGAGCACGGGAAATGGGAGTAGGAAGCTCCTAGGTGGGGTTTTAGGAATGTTCATTGCTTGATACTTAGCGGCAGTCTGGCTAAGGTTAGAAAAGGGAAGCGTGTCGCATGCTTGCGTGTTTATCTAAAAAGGGAAATCACCAGTTACATGTTAAAATAAAAAGGGCGAATCGAGAAATAGTCTTCGAACGGGAATCGATGGTTCGTAGTTGTACCCGGAAAGGGGTAGGTGGTGGCCTATGATTTTTTGTGAATGTGTATATTCATGTACTCATGTCTAAGTGACTGTATGCATTACATTGCTTAGGGAAGTTGTGTGAAATGTCTAGGTTCCTGTTTACAGTCTGTGATTGAACGGTGTTTACTTGTTGGTTTTACAAGTTGTGTGTTCATATATTGACTGTGGTTTGTTGACATTCGGTTGGCTCGGTACCACGCCTGGTACATGTTACTAATTAGTTTGCACGGGTACCACGCCTGGTACAGGTTACTAATTGGTTGGCACGGGTACCACGCCTGGTACATGTTACTAATTGGTTGGCACGGGTATCACGCCTGGTACAGGTATAACACATGGTTGACACAGGCACCAAGCCTGGTACGGGTATAACATTGGGTTGACATGGGTACCACGCCTGGTACGGATTTACTTTATTGCATCTTGCACTGTTTCATTGACTATTGTATTGCATTGGTTGATATTGATTCTGTGAGAGGACCGGATTGTTTTAATGAATATGATACGTGATATTAGTTCCGTGAGTGGACTGAGTTGGTATTGAAAAGTGATATTGATTGGCTGTCCTTGAGTGGCCGTGAACTGTTGCATGACTGTTGAGTTGGTCTTGGTGTAGGCCGGGTTGTCATGTCATGTTATGAGTTTGGTCTTGGTGTAGGCCGGGTGGTTATATCATGTCATTAGTTGGTCTTGGTGTAGACTGGGTTGTTATCTCATGTTATGAGTTTGGTCTTGGTGTAGGTCGGGTTGTTATATCATGTCATTAGTTGGTCTTGATGTAGGCCGGGTTGTTATATCATGTTATGAGTTTGGTCTTAGTGTAGGCCGGGTTGTTGTATCATGTTATTAGTTGATCTTGGTGTAGGCCGGGTTGTTACATCATGTTATGGATTTGGTCTTGATTTAGACCGGGTTGTCATGTTAACACCTAGATGTGTTAGGGGGGATCCGGGTGAGTTCGGACTATGTAAAAGAGGTTATGAGTTCATGTTTTATTGTCATTAAGTGTACTAATGACGGTGAAGGATTAATTGTGTTAATAAGCATAAGGATGGGTCTTGGGGTAGACGGGGTATCCTGTTGAACACTTAGGTGTGGTTAGAGGATCCTTGGAGGGTCCGAGTTTTAGGATGAGAAAGGGATTCAGACATAACTCTATTGTGGTCATTGAAAGTGTCAATGGTTGCTAGGTGAGTTGCATGTGGTTTGTAAATATAGAGGAAGACGGAAAGTCTGGGCGTGGTTATTGATTAATATAACCAGGTGGTAAAGCTGTCCTAGAGGTCCAGGAAAGTCTGAAAAATGGTAGGTAATACTTGGGTATAATATGGGTTTGGTTGGGCAGTTAGCCGGGTCAAGTCTGAATATTTAGTCAAGATAGTTGACTGGGGTAAAGATTAAATATGACTTGAGAAGTCTACGTGCCAAGGTGACTTGGGAAGTCTACGTGACAAGGTGACTTGGGAAGTCTAGGTGACAAGGTGACTTGGGAAGTCCTAGATGTCAGGGTCAAGGTTAAAGGTGAATGAGGGAGTTATAATGTTTATTTCATGTCTTTCCATGTTTTTCTTATATGATGGTAGGAATGAATTTGGGTCGACCGATGATGCCTATCAGTACGTGTGTTTGTACTGACTCTACTCTTGCTATACCTTTTTGGTATAGTCTGGTTGCAGGTTGGTGATGTTTCATTGGTTCACGGCGATGAGGATCTCCAGCAACTTCTGTCTTCGATTCCATGGTGGAAGTTGGGTCTTTTATCTCTTTGTGTCATCTTGTAGAAGCTCTTGTACCTGCTTAGACCAGATCCTAGGGGAGGGTGTTTTTAAATGTTGTAAAGATTTTTCCGCAATTTATTTTGTAGACTATTTTCTGAACCAATTTTTTGTAAAGGAAGGATTTCCTGTTATGTATAAAAGGGGCTTGAGTTAACATTTTACTTTTAATTCCGCATGTTACCTATTGGACATGGGGTGAGAGTTCGTCTATCTAGGTGATTAGAGTAGGCGCCCGCACGGCCCGGTGGGTTGGATCGTGACAGCAACATAAGCAGATACGTCAATCAACTGCCTGCTTATTCTCTTTTATAAGTAAGAATATGTGTGTGTGTGCGCGCGCGCGCGCGCGCATTTAAACATGATAATATATATCTTTTAATATTAATATTAAGTTTTTATTCAACTTATACATATAAAATACATGTATTATATAACGATCATACATATTAATATTATTTATACATTCATCTATTTGTACACATATTTATAACAATTCTACATATCGGCATTATTTATACATAGTACTATTATTTATAAATATATATAACATGCATCAGTTTATACACATATATTTACAATGATTATACATATCAATTATATTTATACATTTATTATACAACACATATTTCTATCACTTAAAATTGTATACGTGAATAAATATGTGTACTGATTAAATATATTTATCAATAAAGTATAAGTGGTAAACATAAATCTCATATGATCATATTATTTTATGGTTATTTTTTATTAACTTATTTTTAAGACTATTAAAAATTATAAACACTTTGGATTTGATTATATATATTTTTCTCATATATTATAATATGTAGATAATTAACTTTAGCTCGACAATAAAATGTGTTTATGTAGAAAGTTCACATTGTAATATCAATAATTTTAAATTTGTACTTAAGCTTCAAATAACTACATTTTATTAATTCAAGTTATAGTAGCAATTTATTTAGATTTCATAATAAATTAAAAAATGGAGGCTTTTAATTTAAATAATGACACAAGTCATGATTTCATGAGGCAATAATTTTCATTGATTTATTCATATTGAAACAAGATATATATTTAAATAGTTAATATAATTGTATAAAAATTAAATGCAGTAAAATTGACATGATTTGATTTGATTTTTGATCAAGCGTATACGCACATATAAGGATTATAATTTATATACACAAAAGGATAAATTATTTATTTATTTTATTAATTAATAGTGCAATTTCATGAAATACACGAATTACATCGTAAAGAATCACAGTAAAAACATAAATATTATACTATTATTCTTACTAATAAACTTGTCAAAGTCTGTATGTCTCCCAAGTGTATGCTCAAGATTGATTTATAAAAAGCTAAGATTTTATAGAATGAATATTTTTGTAACAGGTTTTGAAAAAATTATTTTTTTCAAAATATATTTAATGAATTTTAACTGTGTGATTTAGGTAGGTGATTTTATATTTCATACTTATTTGTTATTTTCATGAAGTGACGTCTTGCTAACTCCAAAAAATAAGAGAGCTCAAATTTCATCTTAAATGTGCTGGATATGATATTTCTCACTTATGTAACTAAGCTAATTTGTTCTTATTCTTTAGATGTGATTGATCCACAGTGACAACATTATATCAATACTTTATAAGCTAACACATGCAAAAATTTCATATACTTTTGTGAGATTTTTGATCTTGTAAAAATTGACATTTTGTAATAGTTTTATTTTGGCTAAGGTGATTTTTCGCTCAAAATTTTTGAAGTTTTATTCTCCATAAAGAAACTGCTTCTTATGCAATGAATTTTATTAGTAGACAAGATTATGGACAAGGTTTTGGATAATATCTCTTTTTAAACTGTTGAGAAACTATTTTATGCAAAAAGATTTCAACTCGTTCAGTCAATTTTTTTTTAATTCAAATTTATTAGTCTCAAATATTTATATATCATTCCTGCTAAGGTTCTTAAGCTCATTGAGTCCTGTTATAAAAGTTTTCACTTAGTTTGAAATTAATATTATCACCAGGAAAGTTTTAATTGTCTGCAATAAAATTTAATTTTTAAAATTATTTGGATGAATAAATCTTATTAATATTCATATGTAAACAAAGATGATCTTGTCAAGACTTGTTGGGACCTTGCTAATAACATCGAAATTATAGACTAGATGGATCCATTCCTTCTACATAGTATTTTAATAATTCTTGACTGTTGTTGTTTCGAAACTAACTTCTTGGATGGTTAAAAAAATCACTAATGCTAGAAATATCTTGGAACAGACATAAAGACATGAAACTCAATCTCCAATTGCTATTGAATACCTCTATTTTAAACTTCTGAGAAATAGACCTAAAGTTCTATTAAATACATAATATTTGACTTTTGCTAACAATGGTAGACGATTAAAGGTTATTATTATCATATGACTGCAATAGCATAACAAATTACCAACTATTAATAGGTAAATTTAATTAGGAATGATTGTGAATCAGACTTATATTTTTTATTATATAGAAGCTGATCAAAGTATACACCTTACATACAACTTGTATATAATTTTTTGTTGTATAGAATTCGATTAAAACGTACAACTTATACATAATTTAAAAATAATTATGTCGTTGTATGTATATTATATGTCGTTCATATATATCACGTGAATATCACTTTGTGTCAATGATACATCAGACATATAAAAAACATACACTCAAAATATAAAACACATATAACTTATATGTTGGTGTTTATGCATTTTAGTATTAAAATTATAATATTAAAGTGTATTATCTCATTATGTTAGTGGGTATAAATTGACAAGAATGTGGTCATTTTCTTGGTGTAACTTATGTAATCACTAGTGTCATGAATTACCACTAATTACTCATTAAGGCTTGAGTATTATAACCACCACCCCATGTTCTACCTCACTTAATATCCACTACTCTCTAATTACTAAATGGAAGAAATACTACACCTATATAAAGGGTGTTTTCTTCTTTGTGTTGATGGTAAGAGAAGTAGTATATTGTGAGATGAAATATAATAAGTGTGGAAAATATTGTAGGGTGAAAATAGTGAAAGAGAGAGTTGAGACAAAGAAAATATTGTAAGTCTTCAACTATATTCACTATACAAAAGAGAGTAATTTTTATGTTGAAGGAAGGTGTTCTTATGGTGGAGCTTTGGACTCTTCAACTAATTCGGAGTTGTTTGAGTTGTACGACGTTGTTGGGCTGTTGTATCCTGGAGGGGACAAGTCAAGAGTGATATTGCTAGATCGGTGTAGATTATGCCACAGTGGGCTTGAATCTCCTTAAAGAGAGCGAGATATTCGCGCCTCAGCCATGAAGATATTTTTATTCAATTTTGTTCATTTTATTTTTTCAACTGTAATTTAATTATTGTGGTCTATTACACCAACAATTTAAAGGAGATTCATGTCTTGTTATAGTTTGAAAAACGCAGATATCAAGATGGGAGATCTCAACATCATTTCGCTCTAATGTCACTAGATCTCTTCAAGAGATGGAAGAAAGAGATAGATGAGTAAAGTATTTTTTCTACTTGCTCAACTCAAGCGGAGGAAAGGTAAAAAAAAAATTTACTTGCTACGAAGGAAAGGTAAAAAAAAAAATACCTAATATTTTCATGAATAAGTGATACTATATTTCATGAATATTTATTTTAATTAAATTCTTGAAATAGTGGGGGTTGATGAAATGAAAAAAAATCATTATAAAAAATATAATTTTTGTATCTTTGAGAATGCTCTAAAAAGAGTATTAAAAATGCATATATTTATTTTGAAATAAATACATGTTATTATTTGTATATGATTTGATGTATTTGACTCTAACATGAGTGTTATCAAAGAAAGGATAAAATTCATGGTGAGTAGTCATTTTGACATGAAATATTTGGTGAGATAATTTCATTTTTGAAATGAAAAATACCATAAAATATGTGATAAAATATTTCTTGACAAGTCATATTATGTTGAAAAAATTGAGAATACAATTTTGTTGATTGTACGAGCCTTGTAACTCTTTTTGATTCAAATATGTGAAAATGGTGCATGTGACAAATAAAAAAATAAAGTTTGCTAGCTTATAAAAAAAATATGAGATATGTGGCTACTTGCACTTGGCTCGTTATTGTGTGTTCGATAGAAGTACTTAGCAGGTACCAGCAAACTATGTATATTTACTTGGTACAAAAGTTTGTGGCTTGTTATAAAAAAAATTTATCCTGCTATACTTAAAAGTTTTTTGAAGCAAATGAGAAATTTGGTGTTATTTGTTGAAAATGAGAAAAACAAATTATTATTTGTTAACTCAACTATGGAGGTTGAACTAATTATTTTAGTTTCAACTAGTGAAAAAGTGAATTGACTAGAGATTTATTATATCAATCACTTTATTTTGAGAAATTAATTTCTCAAATTTTGAGTCATTGCGATAGCAACAAAATCTTATTGATAGAGTACAAAATCGTTATTATAACGGTAAATTCATATCCATAAAGAAAAACACAATATTGTGAGATCATATTGATCAGTGGTATACCATCAATATTAATTGTGTTAACTCTTGTGATAATCTTGCAGATTCATACACTAAGAACTTAGCAAGATAAAGAGTCTGAAGCACATCGAGGGAGATGGATTAAAGCTCAAAAAATTCTGAGTCATATATGAGGAAACCCAACCTAGGGACTAGAGATCCTATAACCAGGTTCAATGGAAAAAATGAATCATATGATGACCTGTTGAGAAATGCACTATTATTTTATCCTTCCCTATGATGTGAATGCATTTTTCTGTAAAGATTTGTGGAGGTTGAGTTTTAAAAACTCTTAATGAAAATTTGTATCTCGTATAAGTGGGGTGTTTGAATTACAGGAGCACCCTTGACAGATTTGACCTATGTAAGTGTGGAAGTAGGTTGCTTCCTATGAGAATTGAGCTTATTCTCAAAAACACTTATGAAAATCGGGATAACACAAGGCTGTAATGTGCTGGCTATTAAAGCTTATGTCAACACTTTGATTATTGTGTGTAAGCAGTACACTTTATTTCCCTTAAGAAGTCATAGTTCAAACTTGAGGCCACTACTGACTCTGGAGTAAAGGTTGCTGTTTTACGAAGTGAATGTTCAATGCAGAGCACACCTTCATTATGCATAATAGTCTCCCTTCAACTAAATTGGTGAAATACTCTTTTATTTTAATATTAAAATGAGTGGGGGAATGTTAGTTTTTATGCATTTAGTATTAAAATTATAATATTAAAGTGCATTATTTCATTATGTTAGTGGGCATAAATTGACAAGAATGTAGTCATTTTCTTGGTGTAACTTATGTAACCACTGGTGCCATGAATTACCACTAATTACCCATTAAGGCTTGAATATTGTAACCACCACCCCATGTTCTACCTCACTTAATATCCACTACTCTCAAATTACTAAATGGAAGAAATAGTACACCTATATAAAGGGTGTTTTCTTCTCTGTGTTGATGGTAAGAGAAGTAGTATATTGTGAGTTGAAATATAATAAGTGTGGAAAAATATTGTAGGGTGAAAATAGTGAAAGAGAGAGTTGAGACAAAGAAAATATTCTAAGTCTTCAACTATATTCACTATACAAAAGAGAGTAATTTTTATATTGAAGAAAGGTGTTCTTATAGTGAAGTTTTGGACTCTTCAACTAATCCGGAGTTGTTTGAGTTGTACGACGTTGTTGGGCTGTTATATTCTGGAGGGGATAAGTCAAGAGTGATATTGCTGGATCGGTGTAGATTATGCCGCAGTGGGCTTGAATCTCCTTAAAGAAAGCGAGATATCCGCGCTTCAGCCATGAAGATATTTTTATTCAATTTTATTCATTTTATTTTTTCAACGGTAATTTAATTATTGTGATATATTACACCAACATTATATATTTATATACATTAGAATTTGAGAAAATAACATTGTTCGTCTTTCTCTTTGAGTTTCAATATGAAATTCTTATGAAAATCAACTCAAATCTTCGCCAAAATCCTTTAAAATTGATATATAAATTCCAAATAACATTTCCAACTTTTTGCAACGACATTTAATTCAAATAGATAACGATTTCACAAAATTCAAAGCTTTAAAACTTATTAATGAATGCTTATGGACTTTTTCTCGACTCGAGTGTGTTTATTGAGAGAGAGAGGAGGAGGGGGGGGGGGGGGGGTAGAGCCAAAAATAAAGGAAAAAGTACACATAATGGACCCTAAATAAAAGAAATTACCCGACCATGCCCCCTTCAAAAGTAATTCCTTTAAATGCCTCATGCGGATCAAATAAATTACCCCAAGTACACCCAATATTTTGTCAACATCAATCACATGAATCAATGACTATTTGTCTCATTGACAAGCATTAATTGCAACATTAAATTCCTCTTTTTCTTTTTTAAAAAAAATATATTTTTGTATTTTTTTTCTTTTTGTCTTGTCTTTTCTTGACAAGCATTTATTGTAATACTTTATCCACTTTGCACGTGGAACATTGCTCCTTTCTTTTTATTTTTGAGGGTTTTTATTTATTAATTTATTTTTTTCTTTATTACTTTTGTCTCTTGTTTAATTATTTTTATCCTTTCATTTATTATTTTTGTCATTTTCACTTTTTTTTTCATGTACTTTAATTTTTATTTTTGTCCTATCATTAATTGTTTTTATTTTATTTTTGTTCCTTTTTTATTTATTATTTTTATCCTTTTTCTCATTTTATCCTTTATTAGATATATCATTTGGCACGTTTTTATTATTTGTTTTCTTCTTTCTTTATTTTATTTTATTTTTTTGTCAATTTTTTTTCTTAATTCTTATTTTGCTTTTTTTGTTAGCCTATCTTCTCTTTTATTTTTCGTCTCTTTCTATATTTTTGTCTTTTTAAAATAAAATAAAAAATAAAATACAAATATAAAAAATATTAACTAATTTTTAGATTAATACAAATAAAATAATTAAATAAGTAGACTTCAATAAGAAATAAATAAGAAAAATACTAAAATATTGAAACAGACATCAGTGATACAACGACAATATATAGATATGTTGTGATTGTATAATTGAGGCCTAAAGCAAACCTCACTTATACCATGATAATATATGAATATATTGTGATAGTATCATGAAGGATTGAGAAGTGTGAAGTAGTCATTCATGATACCATGCCAGTATATAGATATCATGTGATAGTATATTGAATAGTGTCTCATTGAAGGACTGAGCAATTATCCATGATACCATTTCAATATATAGATATATTGTGATGGTATCATAGAGGACTCAAGACTGTCTCATTGATGAATGATATCATTTCAGTAGATAGATATATTGTGATGGTATACTAAGGAGTGTTTCATTGAAGAACTGAAACGGTCCTCCATGATACCATGATAGCATATGAATATACTATGATGGTATCATGAAGGATTGAGAAGTATCTTATTGAAGGACTGAAGTAGTCCTCCAAGATACCATGCAAATATATAGCTATATTGTGATAGTATATTGGGTAGTGTTTCATTGAAGGACTAAAACAATAGTCCTCCAAGATACCACATCTGCATATAGATATATTGTGATAGTATCATAGAGGTCTTACTGAAGGACTGAAACAGATATCAATGATACCACGACAGTATATAGATATACTATGATGGTATCGCAGAGGCCTTAAGCAAACCTCAATGATACCATGATAATATATTGTGATGTATCATAGAGGACTGATGAGTGTCTTATTTGAAGGACTGAAATAGTCCTTCATGATACCATGTCAGTATATAAATACTATATTATGGAGGATTTTTTAGTGTCTCATTGAAGGATGATACCATGTTGGTAGATGAATATACCGTGGTGGTATATTAAGGAGTGTCTCATTAAAAGATTAAAACAGTCCTCCATGATACCATCTCAGTATATCGATATACTATGATGTTATCATGGAGGATTGAAGAATGTCTCTTTGAAGGATAATACCATCCTAGTATATGGATATACTGTGATGGTATCATGGAGGTCTCACTGAAGGATTGAAGCAGACATCAATGATACCATGATAGTATATAGACATACTATGATAGTACCATCACGAATTGAAGCAAATCCAAATAATATCATGTTAGTATATAGATATATTGTGATGGGATTATGACTTGGCACAGAGTTTATGAAAGTAAAGAAAACTTTTGAATCTTGTGATCTAATAAAGAATTGAAGTATACCTCAATGATACCATGACAGTATATGGATATACTGTGATGGTATCGTGGAGATCTCACTGAAGGGCTAAAGCAGATATCAATGATACCATGACAGTATATGGATATACTGTGATGGTATCATGGAGAATTGAGGAGTGTCTTATTGAAAGACCGAAATAGTCCTCCACGATACCATGCCAGTATATTGATATACTATAATACTATACTAAGTAGTATCTCATTGAAGGAATAAACAGTCATCCATGATACCAAATCAATATATAAATATATTGCAATGGTATCATAGACGACTGAGGAGTGTCTCATTAAAATGTGATACTATGCAAGTATATAGATATACTCCGATGGTATATTGAGGAGTGTCTCATTGAAGGATTGAAGCAATCCTCCATGATAACATCACAATATATAGATATACTGTGATGTAGGGGTGAGCAAAAACCGATTTAACCAATAAACCGAACCGATAAAAATATTATTGGTTTATCGATATCGGGTTATTGGGTTATTGGGTTAACGATTTTTAAACGATTTTATAATTTTTTTTATTGGACTATCGGTTCGATTTCGGTTTTAAGATTTTTGTTAGTGGTTAAACGGATAACCCAATAAGATTATATTAAAACTATATTTTTATCCATAATTATAATAGTCACTTTAGATTTTAAATATATGCCCTATTATTTTTTTGCATTTTATAGTTGTTGTCTTAGTGTTGTTGTTTTCTTTCTAAAGATATTGGTTTGGTGGGGTTCTACCTATCAGTGCTGTTTTTCTTTTTGAGAGATTGCTAGCGTTGCTATTGCATTCAAGTTTGCTAGTTAACAAGAAAGAAAATAAGTTTGTTTTAGTAATAACATATTTAAATTTGCTTATGCTTGTAATTTGTATAGACTTTTATGCATGAAGATAGTGTTGGAAGCATTTTCTTATCGGGTAAACCGAAAACCAAAATCGTTAAGAACCAAAACCTATTAACCAAAAATCGATAACGAATATCTTATTGGTTTGGTTATCGGTTTTGCATGTTGACAAACCAAAAACCGATAAACCGAACCGATAATATACAAAATCGAACCAAACCGACCGATGCGCACCCCTACTGTGATAGTATCATAGAGGTCTCACTAAGGACTGAAATAGACATTAATGATACCACCATAATATATCGATATGTTGTAATGGTATCATTGCGACCTGAAGTAAACCTCAATGATACCATGATAGTATATCAATATATTCTGATGGTATCATAAATGATTGAGTAATGTCTAATTGAAGGACCAAAACAGTTATCAATGATACTATGCCAATATATAAATATATTGTGATGATATAATAAAGAACTCATGATTGTCTCATTAATGGATGATACCATTCCAGTATATAAATATACTGTAATGGTATACTAAGAAATGTCTAGTATATCTCATTAGAGGATTGTATACTGAGTTGTGTCACATTGAAAGACTTACGTAGTCCTCTATGATACTATGTCAGTATATAAATATAATGTGATGGTATCATGGATGAGTAGTGTCTGATTGAAGGACTTAAGTATACCTCAATGAAAAAGAGCAAAAAAAGTGAATGAAATTAGATTATAGAGAAAAAGATAAAAGACTAAACGATTAAATCAAATTAGAATTAAAAAAACTAAAGAACTAAAAAAAGACCCAAAAAATTGATATGAAATTAAATTATGGTGAAAAACAAAGAATAGTATGATTTGAGAAAAAATGACTGAAAAAGGAGGAAAAAAAATAAAGAATAAAGAAATAAACGATAAAAAAGAGAAAAAAGAAAGAAAAAATAAAATATAAAAAAAGGACAGATGCTTACCATATGAATTATCTTTTTTTAATATATAGAAAAAAATAAAAAAAAGAGCAAAAAAATCACTAACAAAATTAGATTATAGAAAAAATAAAATTAGAAAATGAATAAGAAATAAAGAAATAAAAAAAATAAAGAGTAAGTAAAAAAATAAAAAATGCAACAATAAGCCAAAATTGATTATTGGTGAAAGAAGAAAATAAAAAAAACATGATTTGTGAGCAAAATAAATGAACAATAAAAGATAAAAAACAAAAAAAGAGAAAAAGAAAAACAAAAAAAGTAGAGAAATAAAAAATAAATAAAAAAGGAGAATCAAATTGAGGAGAAAAAAAAGAGTCAAAATTGAGAATGAATTAAATTATGGTGTAAAGAGAAAATAAAAAATAATATAATTTGAAAAAAAATTGAACAAAGAAACATGAAATAAAAAAAAAGATAAAGAAAAAAAATGAGTACACAAAAGGAGAAAAGAAGAGAAAAAGAAAAGGAGTAAAGAAATAAAAAAGAAAAAAATTGAAAAGGGAGCTAAATGACTACAAAAGTTACAAGAGAAGGGAGCACTTTTTATAATTAGTTAGAGGATATTTCTTGTAAGGAGGTATTTAGTTGTAAATAGTTTACTCCTATGAGGCATGCATGTACTTTTCCCAAAAATAAAAGAGATTAGAGCCTAATCTCTTACATTTTCTATAATTGGTAATATACTAGTATTATATTTATAATTAAATAAAATTATCATAAACAATGGTAATTAAATCTTAAAAATAACTTACCCAAGTTAATTTTTTTATTAAATACTTTATTCGTTTTAATTTATTTGTCTTATTTTTCTTTTTAATCTATTTTAAAAAATAATGTTTTTTTATAACTCTTTAAGTGATCTGTAGCCCCTTCAAAGTTTGTTTAAGTGAATATGCGAATAACTTTATATTACCGTGAATGATTTAAAGGGTGTTTGGATTGACTTACTTTAAATGTTTTGAATTTTTATTATTTTTTTAAATAATTTTTTTAGTGTTTGAGAAAGATAAAAAATGCTTAAAAGTATTTACTTTAGACCCAAAAAAGCATAAAAATAAGTTAAAAGCTAAAACTTAGATATTTTCAACTTATAAGTTTTAGCTTATAAGCTATTTGAAAAAGTCAATTCAAGCCCTTTCTAAGTCATTTTAATTTTTCAACATGTTTAAAGTACATTCCTTTTAATATATTTTATATATTTAGTCTAAAATCACGAGATTTAAATTTTTTTGTAATTTTTTATATTTGGTGTCAAGTTAGACAAACAAATTGAAACATGATACTTAGCTGAAGCCCCAAAAGGCTAGAACATAGGCTCGATTAATTCAAAGAAGTGGAGTCACAAAGCCTAAAAAAACTCACCACGAATCTTTGGAATTTGGCCTAAATGATGCGCTTAGTCCCCCTCTTTGTTGATCTAACCACGGCGAAGTTAGTTGTTTCTGCAAATTCCTGAAGAGTTATCCACGCACACCAACTGTTTGATATTTTTGTCGCATGATGTTTTGACTGCACACCAACTGTTTGATATTTTGTCGCATCAAGTTTTGATTCTTACTCCTTCTCCTTCCTGCTAAAGTCCCTTAACTTCCAAAATTCCAATCCTAGCTTTTTGTAGATCGTTGTCTACCTGTAAGTTTATATGTACTCAAACCGTTTCTACAAAAGAAACAGCACATTTAGTTATTTATCTCTGCATTTTCGCCGTTTCTTAGGAACCCAAAATGTGAATAAGGTAGCTCTGTACTTCCAGAGAGCGAGACTTATTGATTCAATAAGACTCGCTCTTCGGTCTAATCTTTCACATAATCTTATTACTAATCTCGAAAATCCTTCTTTGGACTCTTTTGTAGTCACAAAGGCACTTCAATCAGCTCCCTCTCCTGATTCAGCTCTCTGTTTGATTGAATGTCTCAAAAAGATTCCTCATTTCTCGCATACCCATAATACCCTTTATGCATTAGCCAAGATTCTTGCTAAGGCGCGGGAAACTGCTAAACTCCAAGCCCTTATCAATGCCATTAACTCGGGGAAGTTCATTAATGCTGCACGTGTTAGTTACATGGATCAGATGCGATGGTATGCCATTAGCAGAGAGTTTAACGAGGTTGTCCGTGTGTGGGACGAGTGGAGGACAACCCTTCAAAAGCATCCGTGTACGGAGTCTTACAACATTGTAATGGGATTATGCGTTCAGGAGGGTAAGGACAGTGATGCGGTGAGGGTATTCCATAGGATGATTGAAGAAGGGGCACTTCCTAATTGTAGGACGTACACTATTATAATTGAGCATCTTGTTAGAACTAGAAAGCTGGATTCAGCCATTGAGCTTTTCCATATGTTGCCTCATGTTAGGATCAAACGTACATTAAAGCAGTATTCTGTTCTAGTGGAAGCATTCACTATTTCCAATCGGTTAGATGTTGTCAAAATTTTGCTTGATCAGATGAGGAGTGATGGAATATTGCCTGTTCGAGCTATGCTGTGGTCATTGCAGCAGATGCAGAGTGCTGGTTATGATGCTGAGACAAATGAATTGCTAAGGGACATGTTACCGGATGGGAGGATTAAGAAGATTGGTTACTCTATGGACAGTAGTGAAGATGACAGTGATGATGAAGATGAAGAGATTGATTGTAACCATACTAATGTTGTGGATCAACCTCACCTGAAGCCATGGTTGGATCCAGCTTCGTTAGCTAATGCTTTGCAGAACTGGGGCGCTGAGGAAGTGTTAGCACTGGAGGATGCAAAATTAGTTTGGACAACTAGGTTGGTGTGCAAGATGATCAGGAGCTTCAAATCAGCAGAAACAGCTTGGCAATTCTTCTGCTGGGTTGCTTGTCAGCCAGGATTCATTCATGATATATACACAGTTTCAAGAATGATCACCAGATTAGCTCGCCATGGATGTGTCGACCTGGTTGATCAACTTTTGTCTAAGATTGAAAGAGAGGGCATTCAATTGTCATTCAGCACGATCCGGTTAGTTATTGATTTTTATGGGATATCTCGTAATGGTGATCCTGCCCTTAGGGTTTTCAAAAGCATTAAAACGATCTGTGGTCCAATATCTAAAAGCAGTCAGTTGCTTCTGTACTCATCTCTTCTAAGGACTTTGATAAAATGTAATATGAATTCCGACGCCTTACATATTCTCGAAGAAATGAGCTTACTAGGAATTGTTCCAGATTCGCAAACATATTCTGGACTGATGAACCATTTTGCTCTTCACGGAGATATAAAAACTGTACAGAGGCTTTTCGGGATGGTCAGACAGAGCGGTATAGAGCCTGATGCTTATATGTATAAAGTTCTCATCCATGCTTATTGCAAATGTGGAAGAGCTGCTCTTGCACTCAGGGTTTTTGAAGACATGAGGAACACTGGGTTGTTACCTGATGCTAATACCAAACAATTGCTTGTCAAGAGTCTCTGGAAGGAAGGCAAGCTCCTAGAAGCTGCTTCTGTAGAAGAGAGAACTGAGGAAATAAGTGACGCTCTTCCCCTTGCTTCTCCTGGACATATGTTTACAGTGAGCTCTACTGATCTTTCAAGAGTCTATAACATTTATTCCAATAGTTTCCAGTCAACTTGTAGTTGAAGGACTATGTCATTGATCAGGAAATAGAGCTGGAATGCTTTTCACTGCAAATTAGCAAATGGCCTCCTCCATATTTCAGGTCAACATCATCAAGTTAACTCTCATCAAGGAGGTCTGGTTACATGTCCGTAGCATTTTGATTATGTTGATCAGAAATGCAAGTGTTGATCTTTGTAATATTGTTGCTGAAAATTGCAAATGATCAACTGGACTTTTACTTGGCATCTGAGTAGCTAATCCTAGTTGTCAACAATGCAGCTGTTTTAGTCATATAAGATGGTTGTTGCAAGTTCACTCATTTGCTAGGATTTAGCTTCTATCTGGTATATTTGCACTTTGCAATCAAGATATACTCGTGATATATGTTTTATTGGATTCTGGAGGCTGGTGCTTGTATCTGTTCAATGCCCAATTTCCACACATGATGGATGTCCACTTTTCTGCCTCTCGGGACTTAAATTATAGTTTCTGCATTGTCATCAAGGATTTGCTTAGGCTTCGATTTTATTTCCATGTAAGATAGGATTTCAGAGATTCTTAAAATTGATATCATGGAAACTAAGCAGCCCTCTCTCTCCCATGTCATTTCAGCTGGAAGGGTATAAATCTTGGCAAGAGAGGACACTTCACTTGGCCTTGAAAGAGGCAATAAAACTAGCAACAAGGAGGGTATATTTGGTATGACGGAGGTCATTTTCTAGAAAATGTTTTCCTGGATATGTTTTCTGTGTTGGTTGGAGAGTGGAAAATATTTTCCGAATTTTTTAAAATAAAATTAAAAATAATAATATTAGCATAATGAAATTGTTTTGATTATTTTTTTGAATATTGAAGATTGATAATAACGTCTTAATGTTGGTTAGATCAATGATATGAAGTTTACCACTTGAGATAATTGTGAAGGTGAAGGAAGTCATTCTCCTCTAGTGAAAAATGTTTTGTTTGGCAAATATTTTCTGGCAATCAGACCCTAGAAGATGACTTATTTTCTGGAAAAATCCTCCGAAAAATATTGTTCAAAGTATGCCCGGAATGTCTCCAAGAAACTGACAATTGTAAATTTTGCCTACTTTATTATGTCCCTTTCTCCTAAGGTAAGAGAGTGTGACACAAGCTCGCTTGCATGTGTTAAGCATATACCTATTGACAACCACCTCTGAGAATTCACCCGTATCTCAACTTTTTTATTCTCAGTTTACTTTGTATGAACTTTGATAGGAAGGAGGAATCCGTGCCGTCTGGATTTGGTTCTAGTTTTAATCTATTTGCTGGAGCTTCCCTAGGAAAGAACTGAAAGGGAATGTCATAGTCAAGGAGAAAGTAAGGATTATATATACAAATGAATTCCTTTTGCTTATTGTGAATATTTTATAAAGCATTGTTGTATAAAGACAGAGACAGCTGCTTAAAATATGAAGAGTAGGCAGAGAAGACAAGAGGGTATCTCACAGACAAAGGTACAGACAAGGCCTCCTAGATATTCTTTTTTCCCTATCCTTCCAAAGCTTTCACATTAAAGTTTGATAAATTCCTAAAAGACACTCTTGCTCAAGCTAACAAATAAACTTACTAGCTGGTGCCTTGCTATCTAAGCTTGCAGCAATGGTAGTTCCTCTTGTCTCCTTGTTTTGCAACTTTTTCCTCTTTCTCATACTTTCGTCCTCCAACGTAACTGCTCAAACATCTGGCACAGACACAGACTTTTCGTGCTTGTTAAACTCTTCCTTGTCTTGTGATACTTATATCACATATCGTGCCCGTCTGCCAAGTTATTTTGATGTCGGAAGTATCTCTGATCTTCTTGAAGTCAGTCGTTTAAGTATAGCTAAGGCCACAGGTCTAGCCTCAGAGGATACCGAGCTATTCCCTGACCAGCTTTTACTCGTACCTGTTAAGTGCTACTGCAATGGTTCTCATTATTTCTCCAATGCCACATATCAGATCAAGAAAGGTGACAGCTTTTATTCAGCTTCAATAGGAGCTTTTGAGAACCTTACTAACTATCATGTGGTGCAAGATATGAATCCAACACTAGATCCAACCAACTTGACAGTTGGTGCAGAAGCTGTTTTTCCTTTGTTCTGTAAATGCCCCGCACATTCTGATCTCGAAAAGGGACTTCAGTACCTTGTCACTTACGTGTGGCAGCCTTGGGATGATATATTGCCTGTAAGCAATATGTTTGGAGCATCTGCAGCTGACATTCTGGCTGCAAACAATTACAGAAATTTCACTGCTGCAATATGTTTTCCTGTCTTGATACCGATAAAACTTCCTATTATTCTGCAACCTTACCCCTCTTCTGCAAGCAGTAGAAAATCCAAACATGGATGGATCCTCATTACTGTTTTAAGTATTATGGGGTTGCTTGCAGTTTTTTCATTTTGCTTGATGGTATACATGCGTCTTCTAGATGAGAAGAGGAGGGCTAATTTAGCCCGTAACTCTTCTACTCTTGAAACTTCTGATCTTTTTCATACCAAGAAAGCCTCTGAAGGTGAAATTATGGACCATAAGAACATTCAAGATAAGCTTCTTCCTGGAGTTTCTGGCTATATTGGAAAGCCAATAATATATGACCTGAAGATCATCATGGAGGCGACTCTCGACCTCAGTGAGAGGTACAGGCTAGGAGGATCAGTGTACAAGGCCATGATTAGTGACCAAGTTGTAGCTGTCAAGAAAACTAAACAAGCCTCGGAGGAATTGACGATACTTCAAAAACTACATCACGCAAATCTGGTGAAACTAATGGGTGTTTCATCAGGCGATTATGGAAATTCCTTTTTGGTTTATGAATTTGCTGAAAATGGCTCACTGGATCAGTGGTTGTTTCCCCCATCATCAACAACTTCTTCTGCATCTGGCTCAGTGGTATCGCTTGGTTGGAGCCAAAGGTTACACATAGCCTTGGATGTTGCAAATGCTCTACAATACCTGCATGAACATACTCAACCTAGTATAGTTCACGGGGACATACGAACGTGTAGCATACTTCTTGATTCAAGGTTTAAAGCCAAAATTGCAAGTTTCTCTACAGCCAGACATGCTACTAGCTCAATGATGCTGAAAGTCGACGTGTTTGGTTTCGGGCTTGTGCTGTTGGAGTTGCTTTCTGGGAAGAAAGCAATGGAATCAAAAGATAATGATGAAACTGTTATCATGTGGAAAGAAATAAAGGAAATCTTGGAAGTTGAAGATAACAGAGAAGAGAAGTTTAGAAAGTGGATGGATCCAAAGTTGAGCTTTTACCCTGTTGATGATGCTCTAAACTTGGCTGCCTTGGCGACGGCGTGCACATCCGAGCAATCAGCAGAGAGGCCTAGGATGACGGATATTGTCTTCAACCTATGTTTTCTTACTCAATCATCTTTTGAAATGCATGGAAGATCTTGGACTTCAGGTGAAGCTGAGGAGATTGTCCAGATTGTTAGTCCAGTAATAGCACGTTGAGTTAAAGACGGAGCATAAATATAGTTCAAGAAGTTTCTCAGTTCGTCTCAAATTTGTAACATATTCTGGATTATAAAGCAAGAGGAGCTGCTGATCTCCAGCATATATTGCAAATTCGAGTTCTCGTGTCCAGTTATTCCCTGTATTTCTCTTGCAGCTAAAGGCAGTTGCTATTGTAAATTCTTGTGTAGGATGTTTTGCTCAACTTTGAAATAAGTGGAGAGCAACTTAACCTGTATTTCTATCTTTCACACATTGCAAAGTCAATGATATTTATATCTGGGATCTAAACGATACAGACGAGTAGTACACAAGTTCTTTAATTTTGTGCATCCATCTGTATTTACCTTCTTGTGCCCATAGTTTGACCTCCACCTTTTTCTATGCCTTTCCTTCCTTACCAAGCGAACCTAGTCAGGTAATAAAAGGAGAAAGGAAAAAGGCCTTCCTCACGCATAGATAAACCATCTTTAGCAAAGTCCCTCCTTTCCAACCTCTCCTACAACATCTAGTTTGTCAACGGACGTAGTAGGCATACTGACTACTCTTATTGGGCGTGGACTGAGAAAAAATAGTAGCTAAATGAAAGATAAAAGCATTGGCAAAGAACTAATGGAGGATATGGTATAGATTTAAAAAGGGAAATCTAAGGTAGCTAATGAAGATGTTGGGATTCTCCTCGCCCTAGTACACCAACTAGGAAGAAAGAATTAGTGCTTTTCACCTTTCAACCAAACAAAAACGGGAGCCGATCATGTCGATTAGAATGGCCTTATTCACCTTCTCAAGTTAGAGTTCTAAATTCATGTAGGGTCAGATTCGAACGAATCTTTCTATAACCTCTAAGTAACTCTTTATCTAATTTTAGAAAATTATCTCTATTTTAAGTAGCACTCAAAGCACATGCTTAACATATCTTTACAAAAGACATATCTCCATAAGCATCAAAAGCTGCCTATTCATTGGTAGTGAAAAAGTAATAATTACCTAAATATGTTTACAAAGCCAAGAGCAACTCAACTAGGCCAACAAATATGAATTCTGCTATGCTAGTGCACAAATCAAGCATGTCACGTCTGTGTAAATCTTTAGTCTGCCTATTATTGTCATGTTGGGCTAATTCTGTTAGGCCAAAGCACCCCTACTAATATCAAGTGACCTCTTAACAGGCTATAAGTAGGTCGTTTGCTATTGCTATATGAGTTGTTCACTTTTATATAGCCTAGCTACGCTCAGGGGTAGAGCTATCGTATTAGGTTGGAAATTTTTTACAATGGAAGAGACACAACCAACAATACTTGTGTGAGACTCCATTCTTCTTTTGACATGTGGAAAGTTGGTCCATTTACTTACTTTACATGCCATTCATCACTCCTACCCACTCTTCTTTCTTTTTCTTATTCTTCTTATTCATAATTAATATCCAAGTCCCAAATATAACTAAGTGCTGATGTATTTGATAAATAATTATTGATGCATTTTTCTTGTTAAAATAATTAAAATACCCTTAGAATTAAATATAAGCTTATTATTTCAACATTTTTAATAATATCAAATTAATTCAAAAACATGCATATCCTACAAGAAATGTAAACCTCCTTCCATAACAAAAACTTATTGAAAATGAATCCTTTTTTTCTCAAACTAATTCCTAAAAACGCATGAAAATAGTTGAAAAAAAAAACCTTTTCTTTCATATTCTAATATCTGTCCTTTTTTTTTTTTCGTTTTGTATTGGCAAATTTCATTTTCCCCCTTTTGTTTGAAATTAAATTTTATCACACATTTTTTTAACATGTTAGAGATTTTGTTTGTGGTGTTTATATGGATGACAATAAATTTTAACATGTTCAAATTCAAATGATATTACACTAACTCTATAAATATGTTATACGTCTTAAAATTTTCTATTTTGAAATAGGAATGGCAACAAAACGAGGTGTAGTGGATTCAATTTTTTTTTTCTTTTTTACGTAGGCCGAAGTAAGTCGTTGGAAGATATTTAAGTCTTTTGAAGTAAAATCTAAGACGCTCAGTTCATTCTTCAAGAATCATTTTGTCCCATAGAATTTTTAAATTAATTACTCATTATAATAATAATAATAATAATATTATTGCTATTAATATCAATCAATCTTCACATTATAATATTGTTATTAGTAAATTTATTTTACTATATATCAACCAGTATTCACATTCATTTACAATATTTTATTTATCAGTAGCATTCACATTCACTTACAGTAGGTATTTAAATAAATTATAATTAAACAATAAAAAGTACAATAACTGATAATCACCATAAACAAGTGACTGTAAATATATATACTAAATTAGAGAGAAAAATCTGAAAAAATATTGAAATAATAAACTTGAGTTAATTTGATTTTATTCAAAAAAGCTAGTAATTGAGAAGACCAGAATTTTTTTAAAATTAATTTAATACTATTAAAAACATTGAATAATTAGCTTATTTTTAATATTCAATTCTGAAAACATTTAAGTTTTTTTAATAAAAAAAATGTTCATCAGTTTTTTATTATCAAATACATCAATGTTTAATTGTATTTGAGAGTTGAATATTAACTAAAAATAAAAAGAATAAGAAAATGAAACAAGGGTGGGTGGAAAAGGAGGTGGTGAATGACATGTAAAGCAAGTAAATGTATCCACTTTTCACATGTCAAAAGAAGAAGGCGGAATCATCGACGGTCCCTAAAGTTGACACCAACTTTTACTTAGACATATCAACTAGACTTTGTTTATTTTAAACACCTCATATAAGCTTTTGCTGTGTCATTTTGACACACTTTTTGCTTACATGGTAGGGTGAGTGTAATACACTCATTTTGAGCGTGTTAAGACTTATTTTGCCAATTATTTATTTATTTTTTTCTTCTTCTTTTTCTTTTTTTCAACCACTACCTTTCACCATTTTTTCTAGCTTAAACGTCTTTCATGGTACTTCTAAACTCACTCTATCTCTTATAGAAAAAATTATTTCAAATTTCTTTCCATATAACCTTTAACAATAACTCAAAAAGTCAAGAAAATAAAAATTTGTCCGAACACATATGTATAAGAAAATAAAAAAATGAAATTTTGAGTTCCCGATTCAATTACAAGGAGTAAATGATTGTATCAACAGAATAATTAACTCTTAGAGGAGAAAAACTTCACCAAAGAACACACTTTAAGTGATTAAATTTGCAAATCTTCAATTTTTTAAGTTATCGTTTTCTTTGCCTTTTGAGTTATTGTTAGAAATGATTTGATAAAGAACTTCAAATGAGTTTTTCTATAAACGTTAGAGAGAGCTTGATGATCATATTCCCCAAAAAATGGTCAAAAAAAATGATGCAGGAGGGGGTGGGTGTTGGATGTATCGGAGAAGACGATCGCGGAGGAAGGGGGGGTGGGTGTGTCGGAGAAGATGATATGGGGGAGGGGGTCTGCCAAAGATTTTTTTTTTAAAGTGGTATTGTAATTATTTGGAGAAAATGTCACGTGTCAGCAATTCATTGGTCACTTTGCCATGTGTTTGGCCTTTAATTTTCTTTTACTTAAAATATCACGTGTAATTATTTAATTAGCAGTTTTACCACATCATCGCGAGTGTATTACACTCTCTTTAATATTTTTACTGATTGTAAAAAAAGTGTCAAAATAACACAGCGGACCCCTGCTTGAGGTGTTTAAAATGGACAAAGTCTACTTAAGGTGTCTAAGTAAAAGTTGGTGCCAACACTAGGGGGCCACCGATGGGTTTCCTCAAAGAAGAATGGAGCCTCACACAACTATTGTTGATTGTGCCTCTCCCATTATAAATTTTTTCTATTAGGTATGAGTTTGGAAGAACTAAGTAGCTTTTGCTTAGATCCTGTATTTGTATTAGAAAAATAATTAGATATGTAAAAATATTTAAATGCAAATCCAGTAACTAAAACGAGCTACATATGCATTTAGGGTCTGTTTGAAAAGTCACTTGGTAATTGAAATTGGTGTAATTACCAGCGTAGTAATTAGAAAGCCTAGTAATTATGATGACATGTTTGTTTGCCATAATGTAATTACAGTGTAATTACAAATGTACTGTATGGTTGCACAAGTGTAATCACATGGTTATATAAATTTTTTAAAATAAAAACTAATTACTAAAAATTAAAAATTAATATTTGATAAATAAATGCCTTTATAAACTATATTAAATTAGGTATAAGATATATATTGTCTTTTAAAAATATATTAATTACCAAACATATATTTTAACTAATATTATAAAAAAATAATTGATATATATTTTTTAAATTAGTATATTTTAATTAAATTAATTATAAAAATTAAAAGTACATGATTTTTAAGAACATAATGAAATGCATGTTTGACGAAAAAATTAATATTATAAATATAATGTCATAAAATTATTAAAATATTTGACAAAAGGATAATCTATCAATTCTAACTGAAAAATGAATGGTTTGCAATGCGAAATATCAAGTCAATACTACTAAAACAAATAAATTAAAATCGAAAATATAACATAATTAAGTTCAAAATTCAAAACAAAAAAAGTTAACATAATACTCTTATGTCAAATTTCAACATAACATACATAAATATAATTCAAAAGAAAAAAAAACGTAAGTGTATAACCTTATTCAATAATGAATTCTACTTTAATTTAAAAATCAGAATACTAACACAATTATGCTAAATGAAAAAAATAAACAAAAGATAAATAAAAAATAAATAATACGAACAATTGCATGAAATCACAAAAGGTAACGGTTGAAAAATAAGAAGTAAGGAAATGAAATATAAATAATGTAAAATAAAAAATATATATTTTAAAAATATTAGAATAATAAAAATAAAATAAAATTAAAATAATTAAAATAAAAAATAAATTATAACAAAAAGAAAAATAAAAGGAAGAAATTTAGAAATAACCTTGTAATTACACCATGTAATTACCAGCAATTCACAGCTCCCCCTTGAGAATTGGAGAGTGTAATTACCTCCCGCCAATTACACCGAATTACCTGCTAAGCAAGTAATTACATGGCCAACCAAATAGTGTAATTATACCCAATTACACCAAATTCAATTCTCAGGGTAGCTTTCCAAGTAGGCCCTTAGTGACAAGTTCATACCCCATAAATTTCAAATTCTGACTTCGCTTCAACATGTGTTATAGCTTGTAATGATCGATGGTATTCCTACCATATTGAAATTCCTATTATTTAGAGCTAGAAGCTTTGTCAAAAGCAAGCAAGACGAGGTCACTCTTCTACGTAGACAAGATTTGTTCCGTACTTTACTTATGAACTCGTGTTGTACTCACCACATCTCCAAAGGAGCATATATATGCACTCCACTTGTCCACTAAACGAGCATTAGAGCGAGTGAGTGAAACCCTCAATTTAGTGGCTTCCCTCACCCAACTATTTTATATATATTTGATCAAGGTTGAAGTTAGTTTTGCCAAACATAGACAATTCTCGCAGGTTCTCTAGTCAAGCATGCTACACAAAGTTTCAATTGAAGCACAAGTAATTTAGATGTAATCAAGATGATGCTTATTTGGGAGCTCTGAATCTATATATAGTTCTTGATATTTATATCCAGCTCTTGTTCCGTAAGAAACCTTCCTTTTTCTATCCTGGACAAACTTTTTAGATTAATCAATATTCCCGATCTTTCCAACTAGAGATAAATATAGGACGAATTTTGTAGGTTCAACTGAAACCTAATGTTTCGGCTTAAATAATTATGTTCATTTATGCAAAAGGAATATATAAAAATAATAAGATCCCGCTTATTCTTGCAAACATATTCTTTTAGGGGTTGTTTGGTACGTGGATGGGATAGACAAAATTATCACATGAATTGTGATATCTAATGAGATTAATTATCCCAATATATATATATATATATATATATATATATATATATATATATATATATATATATATATATATGAGATAACTTATATCTCATCATTGTAGTGCAAATGGTGAGATAAATAATTTTGAGACTAATTAATACAACTAATCAAATGCTAAATAAAATAATCCTGCATTTTAACCCGAGATTGTTAAAAGAAAGAAGAAGAAGAAGGCTAAGAGAATCTGCAAACAGTGTTGTAATTGAATGAACAATGTTAATAGCTTTCTGGAAAGTAGTTAGGCTCTAACTGTAATCTGGAAACAGTTAGTTAGTTGTTAAGCTACTTATCCAATCAGCTCTCTATTAATCTACTCATCTAGCTATACTATATATAGTAGTAGTTATACATTGAAGAATACACATCAATAATATTCTCTCTAAATGCTCTCATCTTAGTTTATTCTCCTTTCTCCTTTCTCCTTTCTCTGTATCTTCTTTCTCTGCTTTCTCTCTGATAACACAGAGTTCTATCATCAAGAACTCTGATTAAGTTCATGGTATCAGAGCAATTCGATTCTGAGAATCGCTATTTTTGAAGATTCCGCGAATTCAGAACAGAAATTGAAAAACAAGATTCCAAGAAGAGTATCTTGAGCAATACGATTCTACATCAATCTCGATTCCTACGAACTCCAATGGAGAACCCTCAAATGGGATAGCTATAGCATCAACTCACCAAAATGCAATGGGAATAGATTACAATCATCCCTTGTTCCTTCACCCTTCGGATGTAAGTGGTCTGCAACTCATCTCTTTCCAGTTGACTGGGTAGAGAATTATTCTATATGGTTCAGATCCATGAGATTGTCTTTGTTAGGAAGGAACAATTTGGGATTGGTTGATGGGTCGTATGGTAAAGATAAGTTTCCTGTTGAAATGGTAAATCATTGGGAGAGGGTAAATGCCATAGTCCTCTCTTGGATCATGAGTGCTATGGCTAAGAGTCTACTAGGGGGAATTATGTATGCTACTAGTGCACAAGCTGTATGGGATGATCTGCACGAGAGGTTTACCAAGGTTGATGGTTCAAGAACCTTCAACCTTCACAAGGAAATTGCCACTCTATCTCAAGGGACTGTCTCTGTGTCAATGTACTACTCTAGGCTGAAAGATTTATGGGAAGAGTTTGAGGCCTTGGTCCCTATTCCTGGATGTAATTGTGACACATCAAAAGAATATGTGGTTCATCTTCAAAAACTTAAGTTGTTTCAGTTTCTTATGGGCTTGAATGAGTCATATGGGCAAGCAAAAATCCAGATCTTGTTAATGAATCCACTACCCTCTGTCAATCAAGCCTATGCTATGGTGATAAGTGATGAAAGTCAGAAGTCTATGAGTGAAACTGCAGGAATCCTTGGGTCTAACCCTACTGGCTATGAAGCTGCAATGTGCACCAAGAATGTTGAAACTACTATGTTTAGCAGAAATAGTAATGCTCAGCAGAATCAAAAGTTCAAAAAGAACTATAATCTGCAGTGTGAAGTGTGTAAAATAAGGGGGCATACTAAAGAAACTTGCTGGAAAGTCATAGGATATCCTCCTGAGTTTAAGTTCAAAAAGAAGTTTGGGGCTAATGCTGTCTACAATGTAGCACTAGAAAAGACACCACAAGAGCACTCTGGTGGCATGATTTATCAAGGCAATCCAGGGGCAAGCTCCAGTAGAACAATGGAAAATAGTCTTCAGAATGGAGGCCAGATGCCTATGACTAGTCCTTGTATCTTAACCAATGATCAGTATGCTCAGATTTTGCAGTTACTAAATAAAGAAGACAAAGTCAAACACTCAGCTAATGCTGCAGGTAAAGTGGTAGAGTCAATAGACACAGGTGTAAGTCCTCAGTGGATCATAGACACCGGGGCTACAAACCATATGGTTTCTGATCTTAGCTTCTTAAACAAAGAATCAGTAACTAAAGTTCATGTTCCCAAAAGAGTTTACTTACCAAATTGTAATTACCAGGTTCATCGTTACGGGTAAACTTTTCATGCCAAGTTCGAGTTAGAATGCTTCCGAGTTGAGAGTTGAAAATTCTGAGTTAGGCTAGCCTCAGCCAAAATTGGAGCGAGGTATAGTCCAGGGCAATCCAGGTAAGGATTGGGTTTGATGTCTCGATTTGAGCTAGTTTTCTGTGTAGCTAAGACATAGAGAAGTCTGGGGGACTTTTTGGAATCGAATTCGAGTAAAAAGAGCTCCCGAAATCGAGGTTGACGTGAAGGGGTTATTACGGAATGTCGGGGATTCAAGGTGTGTTGTAAAAAGGGCTCTTTTCAGGATTTTTTTGAGTTTTTATCTGTGACGAGCGCTACCGCTCTGCCACATCGACCTCCGCTATAGCAGAATAATTACCGCTATAGCAACAGTCAACCTCCGCCAAAGCGGTTGACTCCGCTACGGCGGTACCGCTATAACGGAGCAGGGACCACTATAGCGTAGCGACGGGTCCATAAAACCCAGAAAACAGGTTTTTTATTTCATTCTCTTCCAATTCAGCCCCAAAACCAAATGAGAGCTATTCCAAAAAACCCTTCTAGACTGCTCCAAGGCTTGGGAGCCATGGGGAGGAGGGATTCCAGCGAAAGGGACGCTAAATCACGGATTTGGGCCTGTAGAATCATCAGGGAAAGCTTTCACGGAGCCAGAAAGGGCATTGAACAACTGCTTGGCATCCAGGTAGGCTAGGTTTCTTCCCAAGAGTAGATTGACCATTTTTATTTCCTATTATTGTGTAGAATGAAAGGGAGAATCCATAATTAGGCCTTCGGGCACGGAGTTTGGCGGATTCAATACTGGTTATGTGTGAATTAGGAATTGTATGGATTGAAGGGTTGGTCTTATGA